>PHFE01000051.1:609511-682277 GCA_002796755.1 Paracorniculantispora psalliotae | reverse complement strand
CAGAGGAGAAGTAGTAGAAAGTTTGAGGGGGGGAGGGGGGGGAGGTCGATGGGGGGAACGCCAGCGACCAGGCGGGGGCCAAGAGACTTGAGAAAAAAAGCGAGAGTCCAGCAGAGAGAGTGGGTGGGAGAGGGGGGTCGCGCCGCGCAGCACCAAAAAAAAAGAGAGAGAGAGAGAGGGAGAGGAGGGGGGCAACGGAGGGAGAACGAGGGGTGGGCGGGCAGAACAACACGGTTCAGGCCACTGAAAGACTGCTGAAAGGAGACCACTAAACTGGCAGCACGAGGCCGCTGAGAGACCGCTGAAAGGGGGGGCGAACGGTGGCGGGCGGTGCGCTGACCAAGGCGGGCCAGTCCAGTGGTCAGTGGTGAGGTGAGGTGAGGGCTGTTCTGTCTGTGTGGGTGGCACAGGGCCTCCAGAAGGAACATGGAGGTACCGGAGCTTCCGTCAGGAAGTACCTACCCCTCAATACGGGGGTGGCCTGGTCAGGAAGTTTGCGCGTCGGGGCAGGGCCTGTCAGTACCTCGCGGGCCCACGGTCAAAGTATGGCGGGCAAGGCAAAACGCGCGACCTAGAGCAAGTACCGTGTGTGGCCTGAGGCGGGCAGGCACCGCAAAGCCGGCTACTTCGGGGGGGCAGAGGTACTTGGGTCGGTACCTCGGGGACTGCAACGAATGAATACAGTGGACTGGCTGCTTTTGCTGGCTGCTTGGGCGGGGCTGTCAGCGGGCGAGGGGGCGGCGCCGGCCCGTCCTGGAGGTGCTAAAAAAGTCAGAGGTAGCAGGCAAACAGTCCAGCGGACAACGAGCAGCACCAGCACAGCAATACGGGTACCAGTAATAAGAATGATGGGCTCCGCACCCCACCCACACCTACTGCTCGGCCTCGCTCTCCCCCTCGTCCATCCCCTCACCCTCTCTACGTACCAGTTGCCAGTCGCCAGTCAGTCAGTCAACAGTACGGATGCTGCATGAAATGTACATGTGTATGCACAGTTGACCCGCTGAATATGACAAACTTGGCGAGACGTGATTGTCGGCGCCACCAGGTCGGGTAGCATGCTAGTCGAACCGGCCAAGCAGGCATGCCCAGGTAATGATGCCAGCTGCTCGCTGGGTACCGGTGCTGCTATTATTACTGTTTGAGGCTTGCTGAGTGTGCACATAAACTCCGTACTAATTATGGTGTTATTACTCTCTCAGTGGTACGAGCGCGCTCCCCTCTGTCCCTCTTTCCCTCTTACGCCTCATCCCGTCCTCTCACTTTCTCTCAAAACCAGGCACTACTATTACAATGCTGGCTCCCCGCTCCCCTCTTCATCCCCCTGGCAGGTTGGTTGGTGCGTAGCTTCGGCCTGGTGGCTTCGCCTCAGCCTAGCCACGGTGGAGGAACGGCGAGTCTGTCCAAGTGCTGGACGGATAGGTACTTGCTGCTATTACTAAAAGCGGCCTTGGAATGTGTGAGAGAGAGGGGCCGCCATTATTATTAGGATGGAGGAGGAGGGGGGATTGAATGGGATGCTGAGAGGAAGGAGGGGAAGGGGAGGGGAAATCGAGGTGGCTGGTGTTGCTGCCTCAGAGCTGGCTGACTGACCTTCATCCACTGTACGGAGGAGGAGGAGCAGCTGTAATAGTATCAAGGGGTGGACACAGACAAGCTGCGCCGAAACATGGGTAGACATGTTCTATTTCCAATACAGTTTTCGTCAATTGCTTGCAGACTGATGTCGCACCGATGGCGTTGCACACATCATACACGGACACATGCACTCACTCACTCACACACCTTGCGACGAGCTGCTCATCACCATCCACTTTCCATCTCTCTAACAAAGCAGCGGTCGATGCAAAAAATACGCCATCCCACAATACAACCCCTGTGCCTGTCCATGCAGCTTGCATTTCGCTAGAGAGCCTTTCGTGCAGCAGCGCCTGTCGTTCCCGGTCACCGCCATGAGAATAAGCTCCCGTCGATGTCGCGACACGGCTTCGATGCCCAGCGTACGGATGATGGCAGCGCCGTCGGTGGGCAGGACAGGCATGCTCGTGCAGCGAAATGAGCACCCCTGGAACAAACCAGTTCCATGACGAGCTGTGTGTAAGGCTTTCCTGGCTCCCAAGACATGCTGGTGCAGAACCTTGGTGGGTTGCAGTAATTCGAGGGAGGGGAGACTTCAGGCCACAATGTACCTTTTCGGTGTACATGCTGCTGTTGGGCTGTTGGGTACTTACCAGAGACGACTAACCCCAAGGTAAGCTACAGTGTCAGCTGCTGCTACTGCCCGTTGCCGACGCGGCCGCAGTGCATGAGATCCACCACCGGCGGGGCATTTCATAGCGGCCTTTCAGCGCCCTCTGGAGCTGCCAAACTGCAGCGCGCATTGCTAGATTCCCCGACGAAGCCTGTCGCCTGGCCAAAATGGCGGCGAGTTTTTGTTGACCGCTTCGTTGTAGCGAGTTGCCAAAGAAT
This sequence comes from Paracorniculantispora psalliotae, assembly GCA_002796755.1. Taxonomy (NCBI): domain Eukaryota; kingdom Fungi; phylum Ascomycota; class Sordariomycetes; order Hypocreales; family Cordycipitaceae; genus Paracorniculantispora; species Paracorniculantispora psalliotae. Next base: position 679,808 of record PHFE01000051.1, on the reverse strand, counting down.
GCGGTCAAGAAAGGGCATTGCATGGCGGGTTTCGGGTTCGGATTGCTCGCTGCCCTGGTCTAGAGAACGGGAGATCTGCCAACGACGCAGATTTACAGTTTGCGCCAACGCCGTGTCGCACTGGTGCTGGTGTGTGGTGGCTGCTACATAGCATGAACACGGAAGAGGAGCACCAATCTCCCACACGTACTCCAACAAGCTCCCAATCTCACTTGTCAGGCCCGTACGTGTGGTAGACATGTTTCACACGGCTCGCTGTTTGGTACCGAAACAGAAAGCAGCCACCATTTTCGATCATCGCGCGGTAACACGGCCTCGCCGCTATTAGTTACAGCCTGTTCTGGCATGAATGCCAAGTACCCCAGCCCCCAAACGCTGTAACCACTTCAAAAATGCCAATAAAAGAACAGAGGCCACAAGCTTGGAAGCCTGTTTAGCGGCACCTAATTTCGCAGGATTCCCAAAAGAGGACGGTCGAGTGGGACGCGCTCCCAGGAGAGAGGGGCCGGCTTCCTTTTTCCTTCTTTCCTAGTCCAAGTACATCCCTGAATTAGCAGTGACCAAAAACGCGACAAGGCGAAGGCGAAGAAGAAAATTGTCCTAAAATTATCCAGTTTAATGCTCTCCTTTAATGTCACAGCCCAGATGCTCGGACCGTCCCTTGGACAATGAGCCGGTGCCCGCCTGGCCCGTCCCGTTTCCACGCGAGTCATCTTTTTACCCTTGCTCGAAGAAGGCTATTTTGTCCTTGACAACGCCACTCATTTGCCCCCTGACTCTTTCCGTGATTCTCGAATGATGGACGGAAGAAAGTAAGGAAAATAGTGTCGTGACAGGGCAGGGCGGACGAAACGGCCCTGCTATTGTCAGCTCATTCCGAGTTATAAGCGCTGACAAGGCAAGCGCGCTATTTTCATGAACAAAATATGATGCGGGCCGAGACTCTTTTTACAGTTTACGAGTACAGATGTGCAATCTCGCCAAGATTGCTGCATTGTTTTCTTCGGCGTGGCTATGCAATACGATAATACTCGGTCGTTACAGAGGCAGATCGCACAAGCCGAGAGGTTGGGATGTCGCGGCTCCGCCAGACGCGCCAGCTGGTGGTGCGCACGCGTTCAAATGAATGATTTCCTGTTTTTTTTTTCAGAGTGCGACATACTGGGTATGCAGCGACTCGCAGACATCCCGAGGATGCCGTGTCTACGGAGAGCAGATCTGGGGCCCTCATTTCGCGACGACGAGGAATCGCGACAATCATCAGCGCGGAGCGGACGCGACAATAGGCCCCGATCCAAGTCTCAGCAGGAAAAAGCGTTCCCTCCGAGACACTCGTCACGGGCACGCCGCGTACCCAATCGTGGCTGCTGCTCGTCCTGCTTAATCACGGACAATTGTACACATCTCGACACCCACACGCATGCAAACATGCGCTGCCATCTGTGCATGGTGGCCGACCGACGCAGCACGGGGCCTTGCTCTGCCAACGCATAAAGCCCATACAATCGACACAAGTCATAGTACATGCAGCATGCACTCCACAGCCTAACGATGAATTCAGCCCACTGGTAGCTTGGGGAGAAGCCCCGCGGGTGGATAGCTATTAGCGTTGTAGCACACCCAGCTGGCTGGGCGACCAGGCTTCTCTCGCTCTCTCTCATCTCTTCCTGGACATGTACCGTCGCGGAACTTGTACTTTTGGGAAGCTCGAAAAAAGACACGAGGCGCATTACCCACCACGAAGCGGGGAGTGGGTTCCCCTGAACGGTAATAAGGCCAGCATTGGCAAAGCTCCAGCTATGCAGGCTCTGCATGGGCAAGGCGGGCAGCAGCTCTTTGCGACGTTGCTGGTTTCCTGATCCTGTCGGTGTCGAAAAGCTGGAGGCGGTCAAGGTCACACGGTGGTATTCTTCAGCGTCAGCAGGGAATAGTTCATGATTCCGGGATATGCCTCTCTCAACTTTTCGGGCACCGATTCCGAAGAGTTGTGGTGGCTGACGCTTGTCAGACCATTGAGGCGCAAACAGGGGGAAATACATGCAACAGCGAACAGCGCGCACTCACACACACACGCTCAACCTATCTGTCACGCTCTGTAGGATGGTCTGGCCCGTTCATGATGCGCCACAGTAAGTCGGTAATCACCGTGGCTTTCCACTTAGCTTCCACTTCCAGCACTCTCGGGAACCGAAAAATGAGCTATTAGCGCAGTCGACCTGTCCTTTTCCAAGATTATCACGGGCCTAGCTTCCCTCACAAAAAAGAAATAGAACAAGAGCCCTGAAATAGCCGTGTATGTACCGGTACTCCGTTACAAAAAGCCCACGGCCGGGGGAGCATTGGCTGGGCGGAGACCGCGGGAGCCTTCCGAGCAGCTAAAGCAAGCCAGGTTCAAGGATGCCGTCGCGCGCCGCCCCACGCTCCTTTTCCTCTCGGGTAGCGTTGCTTTTTGTTCGCGATGGTGGGTTCGCGTGAGGCGGACAGGTTGAAGGTGAGAGCAAATCCAGACTGGCGGTCTCCCGAAAACAAGGTCGATCACGAGCTGAACAGGGCTGGGGGCTGTCATCTCGATTGTCCCGGGATGTTTTGTGTAATTTTCGCTGTGCGTTTAATTTCGGTAAATTTGCGTGTTTTTTTGTGTCTCGCGAGATAGCAACGTGGCCGTGGACAATGGGCACATCTTCAAGAACAGCTTCAAGAACAGCTGCAACGAGAAACGCCGGATCTTGCCTAGTCTCTCTCTCCCGTGGCCATTCTGATTGAGAAAACGACGCCGCTTCTTCGTAGTCACATCTAGGTTTTTACTTCTTTGGCCGATGCGAGACGGGACGTATAGGTTAGGTGACGTGCTCCTGCGTGGTCCGTTGCTCGTCACCATTGGCTGGTGTTGTCTGTCTTGAGATCGGAAGACGGTGAGACATGCGCGGCACAGATGGAGCTTGCATGTTGTCACGGCAGTGCGAGGGAGAAGACGACGGGCGGTGTCACGGGTAAGAAGCAAAGAAGAAGAAGAAAATATACGAAAAAGTCAATAGAGGAATTGGGAGAACGACGGGTTCAATTACGGCAAGACGAGACATCGTCGGCTGTGGTACAACATGGCGTGGCTACGGTCCGAAGCTGAGTGCCGTTTTTGGAACAAAAGGAATTTTGTACAAAAATGACAAGAAAAACCAAGGGGCAACATGCAGCTTTTCTTTTGCGCATTACGATATATCATGAGGCGCCTGAGTCGTGTCGAGGGTCAACGGTCTGGCTGTCAGAGCGCACAAACAAATGTCTTGCCCCTTTTCCCAAGCCCCCCTTGGCACGTTTGTCGGCGAACAGCAGCGCATCGCCTGTTTTTGATCTTACTTTTTCAACCCATCTTGACCTTGGCCATATGCAGTTGTGGCTGCACCATTTTCAAGCCCGCTTACGATAGTCACGGACATGACTATGAACCCACACATTGTGTGCGTCCGCGATCCGTCTCGAGCAGCCCGCCTCGGCTGGCCGTTTGGCGAAGCGGACCGCAAATGCAGCAGAAACACGTGCCGGGAGCTGGGGGAGGAGGGGCGGCGTCGACCAGTGGGAGGAGCCGTGAGGAGTCAGCACTCTACTCTGACTAGTGCCAATGGTGCTGGTACCAGAGCACGCAGAGGTACACTACCCCCCTTGGCGTGTGGCTTTCTGTACTAGAGTGCTATTGAATAATAATAATAAAGATAAAATAATATTATAAAAGTAAGAAAATAAAGAAAATAAGGAAGACAAGGAATATAAGAGATAAAGGAGATATAAGAAAAAAAGAAGAAAAAAGTAAATAAGAATATTTATAATAAAGATAACTATTAAGTACTACGCGGACGTTATTTCAGGGCGGAGAGTGTAGGCTGTCAACGAATTGGCTGGTAGGTGTCCTGCTACTGGGCATGACTTGGCGCGGGAGATCGAATTGGGTGGGCTGGAGGACCTTTTTGGGAAGCAAAAGAGTAGAAAAGGGGGCCTGTGCTGGCCGAATACGCGCAAAGGGCCAAGGGCAAAATGCTCAGGCCGTCGCAAATGCACGCACCTCGCATCAGCAAGTGGCTACCCCACCGATGCCCGTCCTCTACAGAGAGTCAGAAGCGGCCGGCGATTGGGCCATGATCAAGGCGAACATATACATGGCGGCGGCGGCGGCGGCCACGACGGTGTGCCTAGCCCGCACGTACGTATGTGATGCCTGGGAGGTCAACGGCCGGGAGCTGCATCATCCAAACGTTCTGCCGTCAATGCCAGGTTGCCAATACCTAGTCATCCCGCGGCAGTAACGTTGTCATGGCAGATGTGCCGCCTTTGATGGCTGCTTAGAAAAGCAAAGATGCTGCAGGTTTGCAGACGGAGGCCGTACAACATATAACTTGTTATTAATAGCAGCTGCTACAGCATGTTGCAAGCACCAACAGCAGATACATGCAATGCAGTGCCCATTACTCAGTACCTATGTACCTAGCAGAACTGCCGCTGCAACAACGTGTATGCAATGCGACACCTGCTATTCTCTTGCAACGAACATGAACTAAATATAACTACTCCAGCCAAAGTTGCATCAACGAAAACCTTCCAGAAGCTCTCGATAATCCACATCGACGTTGCATTTTCCCAAATCCAGGCGCTTTTTCAAGCCCTTTTCCCCTCCCCGCGCAAACTAGTAGACGTAGAAAAAAATTAGGCCCTGCCAGAAGGTTGGTGAACCGCCCCTCCTTCTTCCCCCCCCTCCCCACACCACACCGCAACACTTGTGGCCGACCGTTGTCAGCCATTCTCAAAGTTGCTCCCTGCCAGGAGTCAGTTCAACCACAAGTGGCACGGCCATCACCCCTCTCTCTCGAACGCCGGAGAACCGCCAACCGACTCGAACTCCTCAAAACATCTGCCGGCATCGAAACAAACCTCAACGCTTCCCGCTGCGAAATCATCTTCCATCGAATTCATCGTTACCGTCCAGCGCCCCGGCGTGTCCTGCTCTGCTCCGCCCGCTTCAAGCCACTGCACGTCGCTGCGCGAAAAACCGCCAGCCAAAATCTTTGGTTTCCCGAGAGGGGCATGCTCCTCCTCCTCCCCTGTCGCTCGGTATAGCCTCGTCCCTCTGCCGCGAACCGCCCTCGGCCCTCGATCAACCGACGCTTCCTCTGGATGCCCTCGCGACAATGACATGGGCATCTCGTCTTCATCTTGTACCTCTATAGAATCTGCAGCGGGCACGAGAGCTGCCGTGCGGCTCCATCTGCGATAGTCTCTGCTACCCATCCCAGCCTCCACCGACCGACCAACCAACGTTCTTTTCTACATATTTTTTCTACCCCACGACACGCCCTCACGTCCACGGACGCGTAGAGGCGCCCTGCAGCAAGCAGATACATTTTTCTTCTTTTAATACCACTCGACCGCTGAGACCCTTCATCCAAACCACTTCCGCACAGCCATGGACGGCACCGTTGGCAGCACGCCGCAGGGCATCATGTATGTTCGCGCCCTGTACGACTACGAGGCCGACGACAGGACTAGCCTGAGCTTCCACGAGGGCGACGTCATTCAGGTCATCACCCAGCTCGAGAGCGGCTGGTGGGATGGTGTCATCAACGGCGTCCGCGGCTGGTTCCCCAGCAATTACTGCCAGATCATCACGGGCCCCGACGACCTGGCCTATCAGAGCCACAACGGCCATCTCGACCAGGCCGAAGACGACAACGAAGACGCCGACGTCTACGACGAAAGCTTTGAGCAGCAGGATGACGAGTCGGAAGGCGACGCGCCCGGCGCCTTGCCGCTGGAAGGAACCGACGTCGGCGACAAGTCCAGGGCCGACTTTTGGATTCCCCAGGCCACGTCCGATGGCCGCCTCTATTACTTCAACGTGATTACGGGCGATCGCAGCATGGAGCTCCCGCTGGAGTCACCCGTATCTACCAACGAAACCGGCCCCAGAGATCGCATGAATGCGTCCATGCCCGACAAGACGCGCCCCCCCGCCGAGATGATGGCTAGGGGCCTGAATCAGGATGAAGACGACGACTCGGCCACTTCAGCCTCCGAAGCAGAGGGTGATGGCATGTTTTCCTCTCGCCGATATGTATGTGTTTGATGCTTCTTCGTCGGCGCGCCTGCTAACCCTCATAGAATCGCCAACGGATTTCGTTCAGCGGAGCCTTGTCGCCGTCCACCTCCATGGACTCGATCAACGGCGCCTCGCCGAGCCGGAGAAGAAGAAACGACAGCGCTGCCACCGGCTTCTCCAACTCCAACCAACAACCACCGAATATCGCCTCCGCCACATCCTTCACTAGCACCACCTACAATCTCCCCACTACGACGACAGTTCCGCGATCCTTCTTCGATGATGGGTCGACGCCGCCGCTCAGCTGGAGCCTACTAGTCTCCAACATGAAGCGCGCCATTGACCGTTACCGAGACGCCATTACCGCAAACCAGCGTTCCGAATATGTAGCCCGCGCCGAGGATATCTCAGATCACCTGCGACTACTCCTCGCCGCAGGTTCGGGTACCACGGATAACCACTCTGGTCAACCCTCCATCATCTCTACAAATAAGGCGCTCTACCCACACTTTCGCGACATGATGTCCAAGTTCTCCAAGCTCGTCATCTCGTCGCATATTGCCGCCGCAGACTGGCCCAACGCCGAATCCGTTCAAAAGTGTCTACAAGAGGCAGACGGCGTTCTGCTTGGTGTCTTCAGCTACGTCGAAGTTGCGCGACAGCAGCGCGGCGAAGAGATTCCACGACTGTTCCCCGGCTTCGTCATTGGTAGCACTGCTGGAGGAAGCTGGCAAAATAACGGCCTCGGTCCCAGAGACCCCATCACCTCCAATTTCCTCGAGGATGACGAGGGCGCCGTCGAGCCGACCGCCATACTGGACGGCAGATTGCTCGAACGACTGGATGAGATGAAGCGCATGATGGTAGCCAGCCTGCGCGAACTCGATAAGACGCTCGCTACGCCAGAGAATATCGTCACCCCGTACCGACACGAGGTCATTAGCAACAGCGTCTGCATGGCAGGGAGCAAGGTGATTGAAGCCTTTCGACCATGGATTGCCACTGTCGAATCAGCCGACCTTTCCTCTCTGGGCGACAGCTTTCAAACCCCAGAGCTCGCCGAATTCAGCACCTCGAAGCAGAGCTTGTACGACAACATTGCGGATTTGTTATTAGCCTGTCAGGCTGTCGCGGGACCTCTAGCCGACGAGTGGTCCGAGGTTCGCGGCGAAGCGCTAGAAAACAGGCTCGAATATGTGCAGGCGTGCGCTAGGGCGCTCGAAACCAACTCGACGCACGCTGGCTACTCATTACAGCTGCTCTCCGAGCAAGTCCACACGAACCCGCAGCATCAACCGCTCAGGAAGGAATCGCGGTCACGAGATCCAGCACCCCGCACGACGCTGCAGCGCGGCGAGTCGATGCCTTATGAACGCCCACACCAACGATCCGAATCGAAGACAGCACCCAGCCGGCCGCCGCTCATCACTGCCCAGTCTTTCAGCGAGGGCGAACCACCGCCTGGCGCGCTGCGAAAGGGAGACTATTCAAAGGTCAAGAAAATCTTTGGAGAAGACCCCTCACCGCAGGGTTTGCAAGCAGAAGACACGCCTGTCTTTTTACGGCTCGACTACGAAAACGATGTTTCATGGGATACGAAATCTGCCCAGCCCGCTGTCAAGGGCGGCTCTCTACTGGCGCTTGTCGAGCAACTCACACGACACGACAAGCTCGATTCTTCTTTCAACAACACATTCCTGCTCACGTACAAGTCATTCACGTCTGCTCGCGAGCTGTTTGAGCTCTTGGTAAAGCGTTTTTCCATTCAACCCCCGGAGGGTCTCTCACAAGGTGATTTTGAGACATGGCGGGACAGGAAGCAAAAGCTCATCCGGTTCCGCGTGGTCAACATCCTCAAGAGCTGGTTTGACAGTTTCTGGATGGAAGAATACAATGACGAGTCCAAGCAGCTGATCAGAGACGTGTATGATTTCGCCAGAGACACAGTCAAGTCGACAGAAACCCCAGGCTCCGGCCCGCTGATGGCTGTGCTGGACCAAAGGCTGAGCGGCAAGGATGCTGGTGCCAGACGCATGATTCAAACTCTAAATCAGAGCACACCATCGCCGATCATGCCTAAGAACATGAAAAAGTTGAAATTCTTGGACATTGACGTGACAGAGTTTGCCCGCCAGTTGACCATAATCGAATCGAGACTGTACGGCAAGATCAAGGCGACAGAGTGTCTGAACAAGACGTGGCAGAAGAAGATTGCCGAGGGTGAGGCTGAGCCTGCGCCCAACGTCAAGGCGCTGATTCTTCACTCCAACCAAATGACCAACTGGGTGGCGGAAATGATTCTGGCACAATCGGATGTCAAGAAGCGAGTCGTGGTGATTAAGCACTTTGTTTCGGTGGCCGACAAATGCCGGACACTAAACAACTTTTCCACGTTGACGTCAATTATCTCTGCGCTTGGCACGGCGCCCATTGCGCGTCTGAAGCGCACGTGGGAGGGGGTACCACAGCGCACGCAGACTGTGCTGGAGACGATGCGCAAGCTGATGGCGAGCACGAAGAACTTTGGCGAGTACCGCGAGGCGCTCCACGCGGCGAACCCGCCATGCATTCCATTCTTCGGCGTGTACCTGACGGATCTGACGTTCATCGAGGACGGTATTCCATCCATCATCAAGAAGACGAATCTGATTAATTTCGCCAAGCGAGCCAAGACGGCCGAAGTAATTCGCGACATCCAGCAGTATCAAAATGTGGGCTACTCGCTGCAGTCGGTGCCCGAGCTGCAGGACTACATTGTTAGCAACATGCAGGCGGCGGGCGACGTTCACGAAATGTACGACAAGAGCCTGCAAATCGAGCCTCGCGAGCGCGAGGACGAGAAAATAGTGAGGTTCGTAAGACCAATCACCTAGCGGTGTAGAGCGGGAGAAGAAGACGGAGAAAAAAAATAGACGGAGAATATGGAGTTTTTTGTTCATTTTACTGACTTTTCCATTTCGTTACTGTGTACAGAGTGCTGTCTGAGTCTGGATTCCTGTGAGGATCATGACGCGGACCACTTTTTTGGGAGGAGGATAGACTTTTTTACTATACGTACGCGCGTTTATTTTACGACCCGAAACGACCGAGCGACGTTTGAAAGACCCGAGAGAAGATCCCGTGTGCAATGTCACCCGTCATACGCTCCCCCCCGAACGATGCCAAACGAACCAATCGAACACGTCGAAGCCCAAGGTTTAAATGAACGAGGCGGGGCCCTGTGGAAGAGGCGGGCTGTTGGTGGTACGATGCGGATAGCGGGTGATTGGCCTTGGTCATGGGGTTTATGTGGGGGAGACGGGATAGATTGGAGAGACGGGAAGGGAGAGAGAAGTATAGTGTTGGTTGTGTGTGTGTTTTTGTGTGTGTCTATATATGGAATCATGTGGAAAGCCAAAACCCCCGGTGTTCTTTTTATTTTATTTTGTGAGGGCAGATAACTCTTTGTTTATTTTTTCGTATTATCAAGTACGTAACAGATGACAGCATCGGATGGACGTGGAAAGAAAAACTATACCGTCTCATTTTTTCTTGTCATAACAAAACTTGCATATCGGTGGCTTGAATTCTAAATCGCATGTTTTTTCTGGCATTGTGGTGGAGTCTTGGGCGTCAACGAAGACCGCTCAGCTCGCACGGGGCTCATCTGTATGAATCTTCTGTAGGTACGAATGTCCGGTTATGAATGTCGTGCGTTACACGGCGTTAAACAGCCTGATGGCTACGACAATGGAGGGACGTGGGTTACACGGGCTACCCCAAGCGTGACCACGGCAAGTTTGCCGTTATCAAGTTGCCGCTGTCCAATTAGGAGTTCAAAGAAGTTATACGCCAAGAGAGAAGAAAAAAGTTGAAGAACAATAATCATTCATAGGTTAACTCATAAGCAAATAATGTCATTCTTAATAATGCTGGATATCTTTATAGTTTCGTCATGACCCGCGGTACCGTTAGTGCTTGTGCAGCTTCTCCTTGATCTTATCCACCAGGCTGTGCTTTTCCTTTTCCTGGCCGCCACTGCTCGACGACTTCTGATCAGCACCGGCGCTGCCGCTGTCCTTATCCTTGCCGCCGCTTCCGGTCGGGCTGATGCCCTTTTGCTCCATCAGACGGTCGGCCTCGCGGCCGGCGCCCGGCTTGGTCGCGTCAAAGTCGCCACCGTCGGCCTTTAGGCCGCTCGACTTGACGTACAGCTCGCCGGTACCCTTTTCCTCGCTCTGGTCAGCGGGCAGGCCGCTGTCGTTGCCGCTGCCGCTGCCGTCCTTGTGGCCCGACGTGCGTGAGGTGGTCTCGGAGGGCGAGTTGCCGGCGTCGCCGCCGTGCTCCTTGGCGACGGTGGAGATGTCGCGCGGGCCTGGCCCGGAGACATCCACGTCTGGCTCGGCGTCGTGGGCGGACGGGATCTTGGAGTCCTTGCTCTTGCTGTCAATCTTGCTGGTGCTGTCCAGGTCCTGGCTGTCGGCGCGGTTCAGGTTCTGGGTGGAGGTACTGCGGTCGCCGCCCGTGTCCTGACCGGGCGAGGTGAAGCCGCTGCCGGTGGTGCGGTTGGTGGCCGTGGTGATACCGCCGGCGCGGTCTTCGTCCGACGTGCTGCGGCCTGCGGCGGACATGTCGTGCTCCGAGTGGGTGAAGCCGGATTCGTTGGTGGTGTTGGTGGCAGTGGTGATGGGGCCCGTGTTTTGAGACTTGGGGACGTCATTGAACCCGTCAGCGGTGTTGCCGCTGCGGTACTGATCCTTGGAGGAAGAGGTGGTGTAGTCGCCGCCAGAAGTCTCCATATCACGGCTGTCAGAGCCGCTGAGGCCTTGACGGATTCGCTCCTGGTCACTAGGATCTGCGCGCATGTTAGTATCCGAGGGGTGATGAATTCAAAAAACTCTTGGGGAGAGGCATGGTAGGCGGGAAAACGGACCGAGGTTGCCGGCGTCGTAGGGCTCGCCCTTGGAGACGTCGCCATGAGTGCCGGAGAGGGGCTCCTGGTTGTTGGAGTTATCGCCAAAAGCGAACTTGGCGGCTGAGGTTGCCATCTGGGTAATCGCTTCCATTGTTATTATTTTGGTACTGAAAAGAAGTGAAGCGGACGCGAAGGGACCAAAGGCGAAAGGATGCAGTAACGAGTCGCAGAGAAGCAGAAGTGGCGGATGCGCTGGCTTGCCTTGTTGGTGGAGTGATGTAAGTGGTACAAGTGGATGGACGATGACGGATTGGCGTGGACGTGAGGTAGAATAACAGGAGCTAGGTAATCTAGTAATGGATGAGATTGTTCAAGTTATGTTTCCGCAAACTTGGTTGGAGAAGAGCTGGACAATGGATGCTATTAATACTGACGACTACGGAAGCACGGGATCGGCAAGATGAGGAGCTGGGCAAAGGTACCCTCCTCTGACGTAGTGGTGTAGGACATGCAGAGAGGATGAGCAAGAGAGGCGCGTGGCTAGCGGCTGTTGTGCGTCAGCGGAAATAGAGGGTTGGTTTAATTGGATTTTGGATATGGTTTGCTGGCGTGGGGAAACCGGTTTTACTGAGGCATGTGTGGCTGATTTGCTGTGTTTGGGTGTGTGCACAGCAGGCTTACATGGTGCAGAGCCTGGTCAGAGTAGAAGCTTGTTTTGGTGGATGGAACCACAGTCGGGAGAGTTGGAGAAGACGGAGTGTGCGGGCGTTGATCGGGGAATATGGGGTTCACGTCATGATGGCGTAGATGTCGTTGCGCACAACGTCGGTGCGAGCCATCATAGTTTGAGGCACGTCCGTGTTATAACCGGCCGTCAAAACGGATGAATGCACAGTATAATCTGACTAGCAAACATGATTTCACGTGTTTGTTAAACAGGTTTCTAGCGATATACATTTTTAATCTGCGACGAGTTTGATACAGCTGTAGTCAAGAATTCGACAACATCGCCGATGACTTGCATGGGTGTTGACTGCTAAAAAGAGGCGTCTATGGCGTTGGGGTAGGATCGGCCATCGGCAACGGCGCCGACGTCATACACTTTTTGCCTGCTGTGGGCTGATGGCATTGACGGATGGGGCGGCGTGGAGAAAGGGAAACGGCAACGATGCGTGGGGAGGTGAACGGATAAAATTGGTGAGGTTCAGTCGGAAGAAGAGGATAAATGGGAAATGTGAGATCCGGCGATGCTATCGGGCGATGTTCCTTGGCTGACTTGGCGCAAAGCCGGGGGATGCCGGAGAATTGCGTGGTGACATGGGGCAGGAAAGTGGATGAGAGTTTGGAGATGCGGCGGCATGGTAGCGGAACGGCTTGGAGCGTGGAGAAGATGCCTAGGACGCGTATCGGGAGCAAAGCACAGATAGCTGCAGGCTTGAAAAATATTATTCGTTGAACTGGTTGTGTCATGCCTGGTTCATTGGCCAGGCGGCTGATCACCAATATATCCGGCATCTCGACAGGTGAGACGATGGTAGGAAATGAGGTGACTCTGTGTGTTCATTTTAAAGGAAAGCAGATAATCAGGTCTGTCATGATTTTCATTATTGTCACAGTGTTGTTTTGTTTTGGGCCCTTCATTCTGGCACACATAGTCAGGCTGTGTTTGTGGCCGCCTCGCACCACAACTTGGCCGTCTCCTCCGCAGGCGGGCTACACTTATACAGTAGCGATGGCCTTCAGTTTTGATGTACTAAGGCGGACATGATAAAACAAAACATATTTTGAAGTAACCAAACGCTCAGGTTCAGGTTCAGCTTTTTCCCTTTTTTTTTCTTCTTTCGTTAAATGTACAATAGCCAGCCTCTGCCCGCCGTCTGCCTGCTGCCAGCCATGGCGCGGCGCGTTTTGCCGTGATGGCTTCTCTGAACAATTGGCCAGCGCTGGACCAAACAAGTTTGTCCAGATACAATTTCGCGTCCCGCTCGACATACGTTCCATGCTGTGCGCCGTCGGCCGCGTAGTGACCAATCCGGCGTAGAGGCAACTCAAGGTCATCTGCCAGTCTGTGTTGTCGCCGCCAGCCAGTAGCAGCGCCGTTCTCCACCACATGTCAATCAAGGCACTCGCGAATCGAGCGTCGACATGTAAGTATTGGGCGTGAATATTGCCACCGAATGCAGGCCGTCTAAACCAAATAAACGACATCTTGGCCTCTGCCTCTATTTTCAGCTGCCATTTTGCTTTCTACGGGCAGACGACTCCTCACCCAACCATTTAACGCGGCCTGCCTTGGACTGACTGCCACGCGCCACCCGCAACATGACGCGGCGCCATTAGGCACCCTGGTACCCAGGCATCCTCAACATTTTGCATTCTTACATCTCACGCTTCACGCGCGACTCTGCGCATGCTGCAGCTACCTCCGAAACCGTCCCGGATGATATGACCATTTTCCGCTGCGACCTGATCCAGCCATAATGAAGCAACATAATTTCCTCATCATCCCGCTCGTCCTCCTCCAGCCCGCCCATGCCCTACCCACCTGGCTACGTCTAAGCTGGCCCTGGTCACCGCCGGACAATACCACCCAGCCGCAACCACCACAACAACAACCGCTTCCAGAACCCCCCCGCGATGGACAACCTTCGGATGGCTTCGATTTTCCTCATCGCCGCGGCTTTCCGTCCGCTGGATTTGTAGCCCTGGGCGACTCTTACTCCGCCGGCATAGGCACCGGCCTCAACGGCTCCGAGGTTGATTGCCGCCTTGGTAGCCATGCTTATCCTGTGCTCATCCGGGATGACATGGTATCTGCCCAGGACAACCGTTCAGACCCGGCTACATTTCAGCATTTGTCATGCACTGGATCAACTATTGACGATGTCCTCGCTGGTGGGGAGCATTCCCAGGTTGATTTGTTCAACACCACCGCCTCTGCCGATTTCGCGCTCCTTTCCATCGGCGGCAACGATCTAGGCTTCTTTGATATTATGAACAGTTGCATCTTTCGCTTCTACAGCTTCTATTCCGGAACGTGCGAGGCCGCCCTTGCACGCTCAGAGGAGCAGATTGCCGGCCCGGCGTTTGATCAGCGCCTGCGCCTGCTGATTATGGAGATTCTCGACCGCGTCCAGTGGGAGAAGCGCCCCTGGTTTACAATCACCATTACCGGCTACGCCCGATTCTTCAATGCCGACACCAAGGAATGCGACGACTACTCCCTGGGCATGTGGTGGCGCGGACCCAAGCTCAAGCAGGAGCTGCGACGAAAGATGAACACCATGGTCCTCAACGTGAACCGACGCATTGAGCAGGCTATCAACACGATCAACGAGGCGTTTACGGAGCCAAGGGTTTTATTTGTGAATTACGACGATGCATTCGACGGCCATCGTTTTTGCGAGCCCACAGTGGTTGAACCCGATTATATGCGCAACGAGACGTGGTTCTTCCTCGTCGGCGGCGAGGACAACGACGGCTCAACAATGCCCCATGATCCCCTGCCTCCCAACTCGACGCTCGTTGATCCCAATACTTGCTTAACGGCGGCAGAGAAATCAGGCGACTGGGGACAGCAGGCGCTATGCTTCATGGCCCTGGCGGCAAAGGACAACCCGGACCTGCAAACCCGCGACGGCGTGGTGGCTCAGAACTCCATGTGGTATGTCCCTACCTATTATGGCAAGACCTTTCACCCGGTAAGCCCCTTAAATTTTCCGTTACTTTTCGGCCTTGTTTTTCCGCTTATCCTAAATCCTATCTTCTTCACTTCATTTCTCTCACTAACACCTGCAGCGCACGAAGGGCCACATGGCCATCCGCGACAGAGTCTACCAGACGTGGCGCGAAACCGACATTTTGTCCACCCAACCATGGAGTGAAGAATTGTAAATTTCAAGTATAATCAAGAAGCATAAATGGCGCCGGGGTTCTCTCTTCTTTTTTTGACGTATTAGCGCAGCATCAATATATCCTATCAATCACTTATATGTCACTAATTTATAGTGGTCCCTGTGCCTGTAGTGGTGCCTTGCAGTAATCTTTAAAGACGTCGACGGCTTACCAACGCCCGCCGAATGCGGCCGGACTAACTTTGATGCACCACTCCACGCCCGCCTAGGTCGCTGCCTGCCCGGATCGAGCCATCACGGGGCCGCGCGATACACAGTCGCCCAACCACGTCGCATCGACCTGCGCGCGACATTCATCACCTTTCGTCTCTCGAATCCCAGTTCCATCATCATTCATCGCGGGACATCACCAAATCATTTTTTCTCTCTCTCGGTCGCGTCAAATTTTCGACCAAGAGCTCGCGTCACGTAACCACGATGGCTCCCGAAGCCAAAGGTATGCGTGGACCCGCATCCATCGAGGCCATCGCCAAACACCTTACTAACTGGACAGCAGGCGCAAAAGACTCTGCCAAGTCCAAAAAGGACACCAAGGGCGGCACTATCAAGCTGAAGAAGCAAGCGCCCAAACACAGCAAGCCTGGCAACTGGCGCGACGGCAGCGTCGTCGAAGGTATGCGCCGCCTACAGATCATATCCACGGTCGCATCGCTAACACAGCACAGACGAGAAGAAAAAGAATGTCAGCTCCCCTGCCGCCTCGGTCGCCTCCCCCGGACCCGTTGTCAACCAACTCGACGATAATGCCCGTGAGGCTTTCGCCACGGGCCGGCCTCTCGAAGACTCACCCGACCTGCAGCAATGCAAACACTGCAAGAAGAGCATTCTAAAGACGGCAACCAAGGCGCACATTGCGGCTTGTCTGAAAGTCAAGAAGGAAAAGGCACAACGCAAGAAGGAGGCCAGGGAAGCACGCGAGCGGGCCAAGGAGGCCGCGCGCGAGGAAGAGGCCCGCAAGGCCGATGACAAAGACGATGATGACAGCGACGATGATGATGATAAGAAGGGTGGCAAGAAAGCGGGCAAGAAGCTTGAGGATAGTAAAGGGAAGAAGCGCAAGGCCGATGGCGAACCAGAGAAGGCTCCAAAGACGAAGAAGAAGAAGGACGAGCCCAAGGCCAAGGTGCCCAAGCCCAAAGGTATAATCATTGTGGTAGATGGTTTTTTTGTGACCTTGCTAACTTTTCCAGGACCTGTTGACGTTGAGCGACAATGTGGTGTCATTCTGCCTAATGGGCAGCCGTGCGCGCGTTCACTCACGTGCAAAAGTCACTCCATGGGCGCCAAACGCGCCGTCGCTGGCCGTTCGTTGCCATACGATATGCTTCTTGCGGCGTACCAAAAGAAGAATCAAGCTAAGCAACAGAGTACGTATCACCTACTTACTGCACACCAGTTGAGAAGAACCCTCTCTTCTACGCGCCCTGTCGTGATATGCATCATCCAGAATGTCGCTAACACAAAACAGAGGCTGCTTTGGACGCCAACGCTCCCGTGCCCGATGAAGACGAAGAGAACCAGGGTCCTGTCGACTCAGACGAGGAAACGGGCGCCGTGATGGCCGCTCTCAGTACCTGGAAGCCCAAGCCCCTTGTGCCACAGCCCGTCTTTGCCCCAATCAAGCGGCAATATCAACTTGCTCGCCTACACGAGCAGCTGCAGATGGCTACCAACGGCGGTCGCACCAACATCTTTCAAGTTATTGGCTACGGCGCCCAGAAGCTGCCCGAGGGCCATCCGGGCCTGGAGGATGGCGATGCAGAGGGTGAGGATGCCGGCACTCTCAGCTTTCCAACGTCGGCACGGTCGGCATCTTTTGCGATTCCGGCAACGCCTTCGCGGGCTGCTTCGGCGGCAAGGGGCTAACGCTTGGGGCGACTTTTTTTTAACACAGAGGAGCATATATTGGGATTTGCATTGCTGGGGCGTTTGGCTTTTACGGAAGTACTCGTTGAGTACATGAATTTAGATACTGGGTTGGGAGGTTGGTTGATTTTTGTTATACCCACTGGCTAGATTGTTTTTGATATTGGCAACGACGGACGGGGAGTACTGATAATCGGTATTTGGATAGATGCAGCGTGAAAGCAAGGTTATATAGTTGCAGCGCAAATAGACTGATATGCAAGACATGATTTAAACAACTACATGGTTCGACCTATTCAGTTTCTCATATTTATTTTTATAGTAAAAAACGAATAAATAATAAATCCCAGGTGCACGTACGAGCATGCATTTCTCGGATTGCGATAGAGCACATGCAATTGAGGTTGTGGAGCTTTTGCCAAACTTGACCAGCCCCAGATCGGCATCGATGCTGGTATGACGTCGTGGACGCCTACAAGCTCGGCAATAGCACATGCTCCAGTGGTGCCACAACGGTGCAAGCTTCGGCTGCGAGACGGCTTTTTCCTTTTTCCCTTTGACTACATCTCGCGACATCCTTCGTTTGACACCCAATTTTTGCCTCTTCCTGAATTCTACCATTCAATCCCATTGATCTAGGCCTCCTCCACTTAGGCTTACTTCGAGTAGCTGCTACGATCTATTCAATTTGCAGCCAGTTTGTAACTGGTGCAGCAGCACGCAGACTCGTCAGAACCATATTCTTGAACCACGCGATTCGACGTGCAAAAAATCACAACACAGAAAATGGCTTCCTCGCAAGCTATCGAGGCCCTCGGCCATGCCATCTCCGGCTCATTCGGCACGGCCACCGCTACCGCCGTCCTTGCGCCACTCGACCTCATCACCACCCGCCTCAAGGTGCAGCGTCAGTTGGAAGACCACGAGCAGTACGATGGCATCATCGACGCGTTCCGCAGCATTGTCAAGAAGGAAGGCTTCAGTACTTTTTACAGCGGCATCGGCACAGACGTCACAAAATCCATCATTGACAGCTTCCTTTTTTTCGGCTTTTACAACTTTCTGCGGCAGCGCGGCGGACGGTCGCCCGGCCTGCTGCAGGAGATTAGCTTTGGCATGCTCGCGGGCGCAGCCTCCAAGGCGTGCACGGCGCCGCTGTCCAACGTCGTGGCGCGGCGCCAGATGACGCCCAGCGACGAGGACACGCAGTCGGTCGGCCAGGTGCTGGCGGACATGCGCCGCGAGGGCGGCCTCCAGGCGCTCTGGGCGGGCTACTCGGCGACGCTGGTGCTGACGCTGAACCCTAGCATCACAATGCTGCTCAACCGGCGCCTGGCGGAGCGCGTCATCCCGATGCTGGAGGAGGAGACGGACGTGCCCGTGGCGTGGGCCGCGTTCCTGCTCGCGGCGCTGAGCAAGTCGGCCGCCACGGCGCTCACGTACCCGTTCCAGACGGCGAAGACGATGCTGCAGATCCCCCACGCGAGCTCGGATGAGGAGGACGAGGGCCACGAGGAGGCGGAAAAGGAAAAGAGGCGCAGGAAGCGACGGACGCTGCTGGCGAGGCTGAGGGCGGCGTTTGACAGGACCATCTTTGGCATGGTTGTGCGGTTGATCAAGACGGAGGGGTTGCGGGCGCTGTACGACGGCATGGAGGGTGAGCTGCTGAAGGGTTTCTTTAGCCATGGCCTAACGATGCTGGCCAAGGGCTTCTTTCACCGGTTGGTCATTAGAATGTGGATCATGTCCCATGCCCGTCGTCCGCTCAAGACGTCGGGTTGAAGGGGAGGGTGCATTTGATATTATACAATAGTGTTTCTATATACATGAGCGACGGTTTTTTATATTTCGACTAGCATTGGAAAGCAACATTGCTGCGCTCCACAGTGTTGCCACCACGCGCCGAAAAGCCTGTTCCTTCGGACCGCAGCGCGATCATGCCGCTCGGCAGCGCCGACTTGGGCGCATCCTTGTCCGCCGCAAACGCGAGTGGCGCGTCGCACACGAAGCACCCAACGGGAGTTTCGGCGGCGGCGGCGGCAGCGGTGGCGTCTTTTGGGGGCATCATGAACTGCTTGATGCAGCTCAAGCACAGCACGTGCCCGCACTTGATGGCCATGGCGGGACTCGAGGCGTTGGTCAGCGTCTTGCGGCAGGAAGGGCATATGCGCGTGTCGGCGGCGGATTTGGACGAGTCGGTGTGCATTTCGAACTGGATGCTGATGAGGTGCTGTAGCGTAAGCGCGTGCGGGCTGTCGCTGGCCGAGGCCGGGCAGATTGCGACCGGTTTGACTTTTTTGGAGGCTTCGAGAAGTTTGGTCTCCTTTGTGGCGTCGGGTGTGAGGGATGGCGTCCAGAAGGAAGGCAACGAGGATTTGCTGGCCTGTGAATCATGTTTTAGTATCAGTGTTTCGTTATCGCTAGAGAACAATCTACCTTTTCGTCGTCAATGGCTTTTCTCGCCTTGGCTCTGTCGTCTTTGGCTATCCTGTCCAGCTCATCTGCATCTAATTCAAATTTTCGCTTGCCACTCGTTATTCGTAATGTATCATCAATCTTTGCGTCGTTCTTCTCGTCCGCTGGTATCGTCTTGGTGCCGTCACGCGCCGACGAGAAGCCCGCCTGCGTGAGCTCAAAGTCGCGAATGGCGCGGCGCTGGTCCTCGTCGTCGTTGGCGGCCTGCGCGCTGGCCGTGTCGAGCTCCGCCTGCCGCCGGGCCTTCTCGGCGCGCTTCATGTCCTTCTTCTGCGCCAGCATGTTGGCCAGCGCGCATTCGCGGCAGAAAATGTCCCCCCGCTGGCACGAGACCGGGTCACGCGCCAGCTCCAGGCAGAGCGAGCAGGAGCCGAACGGGAGGAACGAGTCGCGGTGCAACCGCGCCGACTTGGAGGCCCAATTGGCCTTGGCGAGGTTGCGCTCGTGCGAGGTGAAGACGGGTCGTGTGGTGTTGCGCTTGCCTGGGCGAGGTTAGATGCCGATGCTGGCCGATGGGAATCGCTGGGGAACACACTGTGCGACATGGTTGTGAAGATGCCGAAATAGTCGGCTCTATAAAATGGGGGCTTGGCTGTTCTCAATTACGTCTCAAGCGTAGTCTTGGTTGTTGTTGATCGAACTGGAAAAGCTGGAAATTGAAAATTCAATGTTCTAGAAGTTTGCTGTTGGAGGAAAAGTTGGCGGTGCCTGGCCCATCACAAGCTACGTGGGGTCAAGCTAGATTTAGCTTACCATCGCGCGTCACAACCTCGAAATTCTGACCTGATTTTTCTTCCTCAACGCTCAGGTGCCATTGCACACCCACCACAGAGACCACGCCATTGGCTGCGTCTGGGGACGAACCAACGGCTCTCTAACATGTCTGGCTCGCGATCACCATCACCGCCGCCGTTGCGCCGCGGCCTGGGGTGGCGCCTGGGCTCGACGGCCGTCATGGCCACGGTCGGCGCCGCCTGCCGAGGCTTTCTCTACGCCTTCAACACCGTCGAGGTGACGGGCCTGCAGAACCTCCTCGGTGTCCTGGACAGGCGCAAGACCCAGGGCAAAGATCGCGGCCTGCTGACCGTGTGCAACCATCTTGCCGTGTACGTAATCTAACGGTCGAGGGGAGGCGGCGCATTGCTAACGATTGACAGACTCGACGACCCTCTGATCTGGGGTATTCTCCCTATGCGCTACGCTTTCGATGTGGAGAACCTTCGATGGAGTCTTGCTGCGCATGACATTTGCTTCAAGAATGGGTAAGGACAATGCGCCAGCCCTGATAGACCCAGCTAACCTAGTAGTCTTACATCGACCTTCTTCAACCTCGGACAGACGCTCCCGACGCATCGACTATGGCATTCCGAGCTAGGCGGCCTATACCAGCCGACTATGACGCAAGCGCTCAGTCTCCTCTCCGGCCCTTCTTCGATTCCTAAAATCACAAATCCAACCTACTCTACCAATGGCAAGGACGTCGTGCCCGCGCCGGGCTTCTATAGGGCGAACCGCAATGCCTGGGTGCACGTCTTCCCCGAGGCGTGCTGCCACCAGAGCTCCGACAGCAGCTTGCGATATTTCAAATGGGGCATATCGCGGCTCATCCTCGAAAGCGAGCCGGCGCCCGAGTTTGTGCCCATGTTTGTCGACGGCACGCAGAACATCATGCCCGAAGACCGCGGGTTCCCGCGCTTCCTGCCCCGGGTGGGCAACCGCATTCGCGTAGCCATCGGCACTCCCACCGACACCGAGGTGCTCTTTGGCGCCTACCGCGAGCGCTGGCGCCGGTTGCGCGAGAAGAAGACAGAGGAGGAGCTGCGCCACGGCCCGGAGGCGGTCCAGCTGCGGACCGAGCTCGCCAAGGCGGTGCGCGATGAAATCTCCAAGATGCGCGCCACCCTGGGCCTGCCCAAGGAAGAGGATGAGACGGCGGCGCTGGCTGAGACGTGGGACAAAGAGCCCAACAAGCGCAAGTTCAAGAGCCCAGTGGATGGGAGCCTTGTAAATAGGCATTGAGATATTCAGCATTTGTAGGTTTACTGTACATTAGTATTTGGCATAGAATGGGGCAGACACGTCACTAGAACATATCTGCAAAAAGAAATTCATTATTATGTTTCCCATTTTTCCTTATCTTTAATAATGCCGCCAAACTCCGTTCCATCCAGTGCCTCACAGGCTGCCCGCACGCTAACTGCGAGCAATAGCCTGGAGGTAGTCATAAAAATGCTCGTAATCAATGCAGCTCGCAGTCGCTCTCGCTATGCCATGCTCGAGGTTATCTCTAGTATCCCTCGTAGTTTTGCACCGGAACCTGCTGCTGGTACCCTCTAACGCCGGCTGCCTGCGCCGCCTGTGCCTGCTGTTGCTGCTGGTGCATGACCAGGTCGTTGAACCACGGGTGCTGCAGGGCATCGTGGGCAGAGATTCGCAGCTCAGGACGCAGCTGCAGCATCCTCTGCAGCAGGTCTATGCCGGTAGGATCGATAGCTGGCAGAATGTTGCGCAGATCTTGAGTCGCGTACATCTGAAACGTCGGCTTGTATTCTGGTAACTGGGTGATGCCAGGCCATGTTCGCTCGGTTGGTGTGCCCATAATGCGGAAGATACGGACAATTTGGTCCTCATTGGTCGTGCCAGGGAACAGCGGGCGTCCCGTGTACATCTCAGCCATGATACAGCCTGCCGACCAGATGTCGATGCTGGTGTTGTACGTGCGGCTGCCAAGCAGTACATCGGGCGCACGATACCAGAGAGTGACTACCTCGTTGGAAAATGTGTTGACTGGGATGCCGAAAGCGCGGGCCAGACCAAAATCACCCAGCTTCAACAGCCCTTTGCTGTTGTAGAGGAGATTCTGTGGCTTCAGGTCACGATGCAGTACACGGTTCTGGTGGCAAAAGTCGATACCCTTCAGCAGCTGGTACATGAAGGACTTGATTGTGGCGGGCTTCAGAGCGCCGCGCTCGCCGTGGGTATCCATGTAGCGCTTAAGATCGCCGTCCATGTGCTCAAACACAAGCATCAGCTTATTCTCGGTGTGGATAACATCGTGAAGCGCGACAATATTTTCGTGCTTGAGCTCCTTCATGAGGGAGATTTCGCGGATCGCAGTCGACGGGGTGCCTTCTTCGGAGTCGAGGTGAATCTCTTTCAGAGCGACGAGTTCGCCCGTCTGACGGTTTCTTCCCTTGAAAACCTATCATGGGGTTTGGTGATCAGTAAAAGGCCCTTTGGGCGACAACTTGACGACTTACTGTAGCATAAGTTCCTTCGCCCAGCTTTTCCAGCTGCTGGAACGAACTGGGATGACGTTTTCCATCCATGATTATCGGATGTAGCCGTTCTGTAGAATCGGCAAGGTGTTGTGGTTGTCAAGGTCCTGGAAAGTTGCTGCCCGCCCTGTTGAGGATAAATTAAACACGGCTCCCTGCACTTCGGCGCAAGCATCCCACCTTGGCTTTGGTAGCGCCGCCTTGCTGATAAGTGAGTCAGGGAGGGGACATGCGCTATGCGGGGGTATCGCAGTAACCGTGCACGTTGCGGACTTGGTGGCTGTTGTCCACCTCCTCAGGTGCCTTCCTGTAGTGCCTGCTGTCCATCGCAACCCCGGCTTAGCGGGTGGGCTGGCGCCACAACGCTCCGCTGTCTCGCTACTATGGCGGGGTCACGCTGCCATCATCTCAATGTCGTCGCGTTCTCTAACGCTTGTCTCTACCCTCTTTGAACTTCAATGTGCTTCTTCCTTCGCCTTAGAATACTCTCTGTTCTTTCTTGTCTGCGGCGCTGATGTTTCCTCGCTTCTAATTTCGATAAATCAAAATGCGACCGATACCCAGTTCACGGGACTCCGTGGCATCTCGCGGTGTGCCACACAACAGCGCCGACTCCGCAGCGACCAGCCTCCGTCTGGAGAACAGCAGCTGTTTCTTGGTCACCGAGTCCGAAATGGATCTCGAATTAGAAACGGGGAGTATGAACACTCGCGGCCGATCTGCGATAAAAGGCGAAGTTGTTTCTCACAGATATGTCACGCCTTCGCCGATGCCGTCATCGCCCATGATCGGCTCCGTGAGAGGACGGGTGGCTGATTCTTCGGTCCCCAATACGCCCTCCATACGTGGACTATCGCGGCCGGAATCATCATTATCTTTTATATCCTCACCAAGGAACTTTTCGAGCTCGTCATCCGCCATCGACCATGACGGCTCCATCGAAAACGCCATCATTACACAACAGCACATAGAAGCATACCGGGACCTACCACCGAGCAGTGCCGGCAGTCCTGTACCACAATTTATTATGCCACACCTAAGCGTTCCACGTCGTCGACCATTTACGGATGTCGGACGGTCGCTGGGCAAATTACGGCTGCTTGTCCTAGGTTCTCCAGGTTGGTCTAGGTTCTGCACACATGTCAGCCCCATCACTAACGCCCCCCAGGCACCGGTAAAACCTCCGTTATTCGATCGATATCCCAATGCTGCGAGCATATTGTCCACATAGATGCTTTGAATACAAACTTCAATGGTCCAGTATTGGAGATACATGCCAGCACGCGTCCGTACCAGTGGTGGCGAACAGGCTCGTCTGAGACGTTAAGACGGCGAAGGTCATCTACTTCAGTCGAGGAAGTATTAGACCGAAATATCTGCTTCTTGGACTTTACATCCCAAGGCCTTGCGAGTACATCTCATGCTGTCGACTTTCTTGAGTCGACTTTGAGTCCATTGCTCGAAAAACGTATGGGAGACGCGGACTTGATCTCCCTCTTAAGCAATGGCAATGAACCGATAGTCGACGCAGTATTGTACATGTTGCCATCAACCGGTAAGCGGAATCGCAAAGCTTCAAGAGGTACGACCGACTAACATATTCAGGTCTAACGGATGCGGATGCGGATGCCCTGTCACGTCTCCAAAGCGTTACGAACATCATTCCGCTACTGGCTCGTTCTGACGAGCTCGATGAATTGACCATTGAAGAATGTAAGCAGAATTTACGGGATGACATGGATGACAAAGACATCCTACTTTTCTCATTTGCCCCCTTGGATGAAAGCGACGAATACTCTGGAATATTTGCCGTGTCCAATGCCACGCAAGCAGACAGCGATGTCATGGATGCAAGCATTCTCATGAACTCTGCGTATATTGAGCCGCTGGTGCCAACAGATCTCAAAGCTCTTGTTGAAAGCATGTTTTCTCTGGAAGGCGCATCACGGTTAAGGCACTCTGCCGCCATCAAGGCCGTTAAATGGGCACATGAACAACATCGATATCATCACTCGAACTCTGCGCTTACACGACGCACTTTCAATTCTGGCTCGACCGTTACTATCGATCCATTCTTCCAAATGAGGGACTGGCGCCGTCTAGAAGCTTCCAGCTGGGCGCAAAACTTGCGACAGAGCCTAGACTCGGAACGCATTCTGACGGCCACGGCGTCGAACCAGCTCATTGCCAGAGCCGTTGGCACTGTGACGCGACTTCCTGGCCGCCGTGATGGTAGCCGTAAGAGGCGACATATACAACATACTTGCGATCAAGATCCCTTGGGATTGGTTCGACTCGCCGCACAAGTCAAGAACACGGGTGCGTTTGCGGTAGAGCTTATTGGTGGCATTGGTGTCGTCGGGTATCTCGCTCTGTGTCTTATGAAACCAGATTTTGCAGACCGAAATGTCCGGCTACTTTTGCCATCTTTCTTTGCGATTTAGACTATTTCCTTTTGCTTCCGAACCGGCTTTTGTAACCCTTTGTACACTCTCGATGGCCAGTCGGATTATTTGCTTGATTATATACCCTTGCAACATCCTGTCATTTACTATGTACAATATAGATCATTCAAATATATTCTTATTACACCAGGTGCGCCATTTCAAAGTGAATGGTTTGATAGATGAATTATAATGTCATGCCTTATTTGCATCGCCTCATTTTTTAGCGTCCCCGTTGTCCACGGCAATGCCCACTGACTGCGCAGCAACCTTGAGGTCTGCCAGATCATCGGCTGCCTTGGACATATGCGCGTAACGCACCACGCCACCCTCGTCGACGGCGAACGCACCGCTCACTTGCCAGCGGGTGCCACTCTCCGTCGTGCGGTTCCAGATACCCTCATCGGTGCCCAGGCGAAAGACGGAGTACAGCACCTTGGGCCCAGAAATGTGCCATGTGTTTCCTAGCCCAAGGCCCCATTGCGCATACAGATCCCGGTCCTCGTCGACGACAACGTCGGTGGACCAGACGCCGCCCACCTGTGGAATCCATCGCTCCGTCGCCTCTGCGGAGGAGTGCGAGACAGCAATACAATGCAGCCCCGGATACTTTTGCGATAGAGTAGTCAATTGCTTGAAGGATTTTTCAGCGACTGTTTTCGGTGGACATGAATTAGTCGGTGGTCTCTTCTTTTTGATTGTCGCTTGAATATCAGACTTACAGGGGCATCCGCAGTGGCGGAGAAAGACAATAACGGTAGGTTTACCGTCGGGCAGGGGAATCTTATCAGAGTTTGGTGCAGCAGCGCCAACCTTGGGAAATTCTGCGACTTCCTTTTTCTCTGGTGTCTTAAGCGAGTCCATTCCCATGGTCGACCACAAGCCACTCTGGGGCCGCGGGGCGCCTGTGCTTGAGTTCGGATTTTCAGTGATTTCTGCCATTATGCTTGATTTGGGGAATGAGTTGAAATTATGCGAGGGAAGGAATAAAATGCTCTGCGAGTTTTATTCGCGCGGTTTTGAAGGGACAGTGCCGATTGATCACTGCGCCTCGGTGATCTCGTAGATTGCCTCGACTAATACAGGGCTGGTTATGACGCCAAGCTTAGTCATCTGGAACCAGGGTAGTGCAGCACATTTGGGTGGAGCTACCCTGCAGCAGCACTTAACACATCTTTTTGGGAGCTTAAGATCTCATATACGCGGCATCTGCGATTTGGCTTTTTTGTGTTTATCCTTGCTCTAGTCCTCTTTGGAGTTGATTCTTTTGAAGGTCGTGGTTTAGCTGCCAACGCTGCCATCGTTGCGCGTCCTTAAGCGAACGCTGACCCCTCCAACTGCCCCGCCATCATGAGAGAAATCGTCACATTGCAGCTCGGCCATTTGAGCAACTACGTCGCAACACATTTCTGGAACACACAAGAGTCATATTTCACATACTCTGACACGGAAAAGCCACTTGTTGACCATGATATTCACTGGCGGACTGGCGTTGGTGCAGATGGATCAGATACTTTCCTCCCGCGAACGGTAGTGTACGACCTAAAAGGTGGATTTGGCTCGCTGCGGAAAATCAATGCGTTGTATGATGTCGATCCAGACGCGGATGCTATGGCGAGTGCTCTATGGTACGCGAACGTTATTGCCAAGTCACCATGGCATGGCTGGAAATAATGCTAGAACGCAAGCTAACATGTACAGGGCTGGCAAATCAACGGTACACAGGCAGGAGCCTTTACATCAAAGCGCCTATCTTCAGAGTATCGATGCCGGAAGTACACCGGACAAACTGTCAAAATCTAGTGTGCGCTACTGGTCAGATTTCTCTCGCGCCTACTACCACCCCAGGTCATTGAATCAACTCTACGACTATGAGCTTCACTCGTCCATCCAGCCGTTTGAGCGCTTCGACATGGGCAAAGAGCTGTTTCACACCCTGGATAAGGAGCAAGACATAGTAGACCGTGACTGGCGCCCATTTGTGGAAGAGTGTGATCAGATGCAAGGAATCCAGGTCCTTGCCACCATTGACGATGCGTGGGGGGGATTTGCATCCTCATATCTCGAAACCCTGCGCGACGAGTATCCGAAGAAGTGCATCTGGGTTTGGGGCCTGCAGAGCCCTCTGCTAGACATTACTCGCGATAAACGACGGCTCCGACTTACCAATGCGGCGCACAGTATTAGCGAGATCTGCCAGCAAGCAACCACCTTTATCCCCATGTCGCTCCCCGAGCACCACTTTCCACGCTCGGTCAAGGTCGACTGTGGCTCGCCATGGCATACGTCAGCCCTGCTCTCCGCCGCCATGGAGAACACTACATTGCCATCAAGACTATTGCCTCAGCCGGGCAGTGGTACGCAGCGCGTATCCCTAGACGATATCTCCGAAATCATCAATACGACGGGCTCGCAGACCCTCGCTGGCCTCAGAATGGGACTGGGATCCAAGGAGCGCGGATCGGAAGAGGCTGACAGCTTTGACCTTGATCTGTTTGGGATTGGGCGCATGGATAAAGATGGGCTTGATCGTCAGAAGCGCATCTTTGGCAAATCGATATCTGCCCGTGGCGAGGTTAACGAAGATGACACAGATGAGGACGACCAGAAGGAAACCAGGCATCGCATCGGAGACCCCATAGTAAAAAAGTGAGAATGCTGCCGCGAGCTCAAAAAAATGAGAATATGCTAACACGAGACTAGGTTCACAACGTCGCTCAAGTTTCCAATGCTGGATAGTTATCCAGATATCTTCCCTGACGAGGCGGGTAAAGAGAGCATTCGCCTCCAGACGGCGCTATTCACAGACCAGAGCATCTCAACACGGATGAAGGCGATCAAGAAGCAAGTGACATGGGCCGTGGGCGTTGAAGAGAGGGAGCTTCTGTCAAACTCTCTCGCTGAGATTGGTGATGCTTACCACGATGATTGGTCTAGTGGCAGTGACGATGGGGAGGATGATTAGGCACGCGTTACTACACGATACGACAAAAAATGTATAGTCGTGCACATAGTACATGGGAGCAAAAGAATTGTTTAAAAAAAATCAAATACGCTTCATTTCGTTGAGTAGATGTCTGCCGACTATCTATCTAGTTACAACTCCCGTTTGGACCAAGACTATGGACCGGTGAAAAAAAATAAATACTCTGGCCGTCTTGTATCTCTCCACGAGATAAATGTGTAGACTGCTAAACTTGGCCTGGGGGATGATTTTAATACATGTTTTTGTTATCATTATGATAGTTTTCGGATTTCCGCAGTTATTGCTCGTTTGGTATCCTGTCCAAATGTAGAGAGAGCAGCGGAAGATTTTTGGGCAAATAGAGGTGGGTGTTGTTGACATTGCGCAGTGTAAATTTCTTCGCCATCACGGCTTCGTCATCCAATGTTTTTCGCTTCTCGCCGCTCGCTACGGCCTTGTAAGTACTTCTCATAAAAGTCAGCCAGATATTGAAGTGATCAGGGGTGCCCACATGGGCCAAAGCTTGGAGGTAGCCCTTTGAGGGCTCGGAAATGGTACCTGCTCGTGAGCAGAGTCGTTGAAAGTCGCGGGAGCTCGTGCTAAAGTTAACCGGCAGCTGCAACAGAGGCTTGCTGTCGCTTCGCAGGTGGTTGGTTGTCCTGTAGAAAGGTTAGCCATCTGCTTAAGAAACAAGGGGATACTTCGATCGCTTGTCCACAGCGTAGAAGATAACGAGTAGCGGAATTACCTCAGCGGGACCACGCTTCTTCCCGTTGGCGCCCTTGGAGGACTTCTTTTGAGGCTTCTTTTCATCTGCACCAAAGACATCGTCCGGCAAGTTGAAGTTGCGCACATGCTGGACTCCAATCGAAACCAGTGGTTTCAACTCGTCCTGGTACTTCTGCCAAGTAGTACATAATACCTTAAATTCGTCGACTTGGTATGACAGATCAAGGGATTTGGCGCCTTCCTCCAGTTCAAGACCGATATAATGGGTAGTAGTGAAGACCTCAGATGGTGTCTGCTTTTCTACCCCATCCTCAGCGCCTTGGTTAGGCTCGCCATCCTTCTCGGTACTCTGTGTATCCAGCTTGATGTCGTCACCAACAGCATAGTCGAGACTACCTTCTTGCACTTGTTCGATCTGCTTCTCGTCCTTGCAGATATGCCTCCTCGAGTAACCCTTGACGAAAGGGTGTGCCAGCGCGATGTGGGGATGCTGTTCCAGCTTTTGCACGAGCATGCGGACCTTGGATTCGATGTATCCTGACCATACCTTGTGCGGCTCCTTTGCCTTGCTTGCTGAGACAACTGAGATGTAGTATTTATAATCTGTAGTGAAAAACGTGTGTTTGACAAACAGGTCGTTCCATGACTGTTTCCCTACCATCACCTGCTCAGTAATCTCTAGTCCTCGTTGAAGCTCTCGCTTGATGATGGTCATGGAAGATCGAGTGATGTTGAAGGTGGCGCACATTGATGGATAAGCTGGTGTGATGATGGGCATCAAATGAAACGAGTCGCCCTTGTAAACTTTGGGGTTCCAAACACGCACTGGAAGCGGACCATTCTCGATAGGCTTGAGCAGAACTGGCTGAGGCCACCGCCACTGGCTCATGACTAAGAAGAACTTGTTGACAATGACGGAGGTGGCCGCCTTGGGGTAAAGTTGACACACTCGGGCAACAAGCATAGCCCAGGCAACACCACCGGGGAAGCCCATGATATTTCCATATACCGCTCGGCGCTGTGCCCAAAGCTTGATGGCTCGGAGGGCTAGCCTGAATGTGCTCTGCTCCGGAACTAGAGCGAGAATTTCGTCCGTGACTCGGGTACCGTTGAGGGAGCGAAGCTCGGCCTCATCAAGACCGCGCAAGAGACCAGAGTCTTTGAGATCTTGGAAATCGGGAGCAAGCTGCTTTTGAATGATGCGAGAAAAGATCAGATCGATGCTGATACCGGAGTATTCGAACTTGATGATGGGCACGAAAGCATCGGTGACGGCCGCGAGATCGGTAATGGAGTCTTTGGGGGCCATTTCGACAAGGAGGTCCGGGAAATACTTGAAGTAATCGTCTCGAGTAACATATTTCGGAGCAACAATTAGGGTATCAATATCGGAGCCAGGGCCGAAGACACCGAGGCGGAAACTACCGTAGGTGAAGACCTTGCCTCGTGCATTCTTGATGAGGATGTCGTTCTTCGGTTCCTTTTCGCGAGCAACTTTCTTGACAAACTCGTCTGTGATTTTCTGGAGCGATTCGAGAACGGTATATCTGTTTGATGGGAAAAATTGGTTAGAGTGAGACTAGCTCAAACGCGCTGCGAGTGTGTTGGGTACACACCTCTTTTGCGTGTCGGAAGGACTTTCAAAAGTCTTTTGACGACGGAGTTCTTCGATCAACGATTCGCTAACCCTTTTCTCATTCTCGGTTGGTAGCGACACCGAAATGGGCGGCGTGACGCCGTAAACCTGCTCGCCGCTCATCGTTGCCTGAGCCAATGTTTGGCACACCGAGCGACGGACCAGTGGTGCCTAGGCAACAAGCTGCAAGGTCGCGACGATGATCTATCCTGCCAATGGCAGGCTCCCTTCGATAATCCAGCAAAGCCGGCTTCAGGCGTGCCCAGCTGGCTTTCGGAGGCGGCGAGGCGAGGGTGCGGTGCGAAATGGCGGAGAGACAGAATGTTCCTGGTTTGCTCGTATGTCAGAGACAATAGTGGCTGTTGCGCACCAGTCGTTTGGCTGGTCCAGCATCACAGCAAGCTTGGCGTCGAGGAGCGGGAATAATATTTTTCCCGGCTGCCAGCAAGGGGCGTTTTGGCGAGTACAAAGGGAGACGGGGCAAGGTACACAAAAAGTGGAGCGCAGTACAAGCGCTCCCGTGTATGTTTACACACAATTGCTGGTCTGCAGCCACTGGCTCAATGTAGCTTGGAGGGACACTTTTGTACTCGAGTTTCGCACTGACATTTTCTTGCCCTGGCACTCTAACTGAACGCGAACGCGGTTCCCTTCCCGTCAAGGAATCTTTAAGCCAGAATCTCGACTGCCGCAATCATCCTTTTTGCCAGCGACGCATACACGCGCATGAGCTTAATTATTGCGTACTGCTTCGGCGCGCGTGTTTTTCTATTCCCTGCACTGAGCTGAATTTTTTTTAAACTACAAAGCAGCCCGCCTCTCACAACACCGCTCTCGCAGCGTCGCCAGTTGCGCTGTCTGTACCTGGCATCATGCCACCCTCCGCGCGACGAGCTCAGCGCGGTCGTCGCGATCTGCGTCTCGGCAGAGATGCGAAAACAATCAGCTCTACGGACGCTGAGATGGAGCCTTCATCGTCGCCAACGCGACCTGCCAAGCGTCGCAAGAAGGCCGCATCGCCAGAATCGGACCAGCGATCATCCAACATCGACAACGACCAAGCGCCGCCCACTGACGACGACCAGATTGTGTCCCAAGTCACACAGCAGCTCAAATCCCACACCGTACAAGCCAGCAAAGACCACGCGAACTCTATCCACGAAGCGAATGGCGATGGTGTCAAAGCCTATGCCAAGGTGGCGGCTCAGGACTGGACGTTTTACATTACCAAGCTTGCTGTCAATATTGGCCGAGCCCCAGAGGTTGTCCAGGGAGTGGAAGAAGATGAAGATGACCAAGACCACGTGCATATCGACTTAGGGCCTAGTAAGATGGTCTCCCGAGCGCACGCTGCCATAGTATTCGACTCGAAGGACGAAAAGTGGCTACTCCAGGTCAAGGGGCGCAACGGTGCCAAGGTCGACGGCCAGCCCTTGAAACCACGCGTTCATCACCCACTTACCAGCGGTGAAGTGGTCGAAATTGGCAACGTCGAAATGATGTTTGTACTGCCCTCCGAGATAAGCCCTCTTCACGTCCACCCTACGTTTCTGCAAAGGTGCGGCTTGCCGGTCGACACGCCAGCTTCCCGCCGCAAAACCAATGCTGCACCTGTGCCGACCGACTACAAACGTCCAGGAACACCGCCTTCGACACGCCGAAGTGACTTCAAATCACCCGCTTTGAGCACTCCTGCAGTGATTATTGGCGCCAGCGGTGTTGATCTTAGCCTCGACGACAATCAGCACATTAAGCCGCAATATAGTTACGCGCAAATGATCACTCAAGCAATCTTGAATGCACGGGATGGGAAGCTGAATCTGAATGGAATTTACACTTATATAATGGACACCTATTCATATTATCGTCATCAGCAAGCCGCCGGCTGGCAGGTAAGAGTCGCTTGGACCCAAAGCTTGAGGCATCTCCGCTAATGCATTTCGCAGAATTCGATTAGACATAATCTATCCTTGAACAAGTCTTTCGACAAAGTCGCCAGATCCACGGACGAACCCGGCAAGGGCATGAAGTGGCAAATCGTGCCAGAAGCTCGGGAAGAGATGATTCGAAACGCATACAAGGTCGGACGTGGTGGTCATCGTGGTTCCTCTGCACCGTCATCGCCAAATCAACTCAGCTACATCACACAAGGACCGAAAGAAATGGCTGGAAGAGATACACCGACGGGCCGGAAGCGTCGGGCGTCACCTCTAACGTCGCCCGTCCCACGATCTTCTCTGCGCATGTCCCAGTCAACACCCAACCGACCGGATCGGCCTGGTTTGAATGCTACTCTCACCGCTGATGGCAGCCCTCTGCCAAGACAGCGCAAAACCATGGATCCAGAATCCTCTTTTGCAGGCTACCAACCGCAATCGCCGACATTGACCTCTTCCTACCAAGACGATAATTCGGCATTTGTGACGCCCGCGCCGCCACGCATTCACCCCCGACTTGCACCGCCAAGCACAGCGCAGCGACCAAGTCAGCACATGCCAACAAGCTCTCCTGCGCCTTTCTGGAGATATGCCGACATTGGAAGCACGCCCCTTAAGCCGATGGCTCCTTACGAGAGCCCGTCAAAGACCAGAGGGCCAATGCCTGCTCAAAGCAGCAGTCCACCGCCTATGGGCAAATCGCCACCGAGCAGCCCAACACGACCTCAGCTCCCAGTGAAGCAGGCAGCGGAGGAGCCAAATACAACAGAGGTAGAAGAAGAAGGGTTCGATTTAACAAAGTAAGTTGTGAAATCAGTTTCAACGCACATGGACTGTAACTAACATTCACTCCAGGGGATTTCAAAGTATAAGTGCATATCATGCTCCTGTAGGGCGAGGGTTACCAGTACCAACGGCGCTGAAGGGAAATACCTGATCATGGAAATCTAATGGGAAAAATGAACGTGAAACAGGTTTGGCGGAATATTTGCGATGATGAAAATAGTAGTGTAAAACAGCTCAGTGAAATCTAAATTACACCATTCATGCCAAACAAAGGACACTCGGCTTCACCGGGTAAGGTAGGCTGAGGCGGAACTCCGCCCTTTGAGCGGCACCCCGCCAGCCACCATGCGATGCTGAATTACGCATTGAATAAAGGGGAAAAAGAACCCGAATTGCCTTCAATAATGCCTATCTCGCGTTTTGTTGATAATCAAGCAAAATTTGCTGTGTAGGCACTTGGTCCGTACAATTCACCAAGCCCATGTCTCGCTAAATTACACTCGGTATATTGTAAGCCAAGTTTGGCTGACCCAATTTACCGAGACACAAATAGCGAATACACCGAAGCGCCACTCAGGAATAATAAGCCGCGAACGTATTCTCAAATCACCGAGCAAGCCATGGTGTAAGTCGGGACTATATATATGGAAGCAGAGCCCGGCACTTTTCCAACAGCATCACTCATCACTCATCATCCAGCTTTCAAGCTTTTCATTCAATTCATTACCTACACCATAGTATCTTCGCAATCTTCTATATTTACAATGTCCAAGCCTACTGTCGACAACGTCTCCATCATTGGCGCTGGCCTGGCCGGTCTTACTCTGGCCCTCGCCCTGCACCAGCAGTCGATACCTGTCACCATCTACGAGTCTAGACCAGCGCCCCTGAACATTGGAGGTGCCGTCATGCTCTCGCCCAATGCGCTCAAGGTCCTTGATGCGCTCGGCCTCTACGACATTGTCAAGACCAAGGGCTACAACTTTGACAGCCTCGAGTATCGCAACATTGACGGAAACTTGACCGAGATTCAAGAATTCGGTGGTTTGGATAAGTACAACTACCATGGCCTTCGCATATACCGCTACGTTCTCATCGACGAGCTGGTGGCGGCGCTGACCAAGGCCGGCGTCAAAATGGAATACGGCGCCAAATTTTCTCACATTGAAAAGGATGCTGCCGAGGGCGTCACCTTTGCTCTCACAGACGGGCGGCAAATAGCGACCTCAATTCTGGTGGGTGCAGATGGTATTCATTCCACCGTCCGCAAGTACCTCTATCCAGACCTGGAGACCACCTTTATCGGCATGGCAGGCATCACAGCCTCGGTGCCTACGTCGCAGCTCAAGCTCCCCGAAGGTTATCACATCCCCGTCACCATCGTTTCCCCGAAGGGTGCCTTTGTCATTGCGCCACAGCAAGTTGACGGCTCCGAGGTGCTCATCGGAAAGCAGATGCGGTTGGCGCCCACGGATCGCCAGCCTGGCTGGGACCGCGAATTTGTGGCGGACAAGCAGTCGGCGATTGAATTCTTGCAGAGCGGCAACGAACAGTTTCCAGAATTTGTGCGCAATGCGGTCTCCCATATTGAGCCTGACAAGGTCAACAAATGGCCGTTCTTCGTGGTGCCCAAGCTCGACCGCTGGACGTCAGAGAAGGGCAACGTCCTGATTCTCGGTGACGCTGCGCATGCGATCCCGCCATCGGCCGGGCAGGGCATCAACCAGGCCTTTGAGGATGTGTATATCCTGGCGCTGATTCTGGGCCAGAGGCAAAATATTACTGGCATGGGAGAGGCGCTGCACTTCTGGCAAACCTATCGCCAGGAGCGCGTGGATAAGGTACTGGAGCTGAACAAGCAGATTGATCAGAGGAGGATGCCGTCGACGGATGCCGAGGTGGGCAAGGGAAGCGGCTTTACGAAGCAAAGCTTCGATTTGCGCTGGCTGTATAACCCTGATTTTAAGAAGGATGTTTTGGACTGGGTTGCCAAATTGGCATAGAGCAAGGAGAGGAAAGTAGTTAGCATTACCAAAAATCATTTCAGCGTCGGCATTTACACAAATAGAGTACATTCACCCATGATCTAGAAGGCAACTATGAGTGAAGATGATAATTAGTTTCGACTTGTGCCCAAGTCTGATTAACTAAGTGTGTAATAGTACATTGAAAAGTGGCGTATCAACACCTGGCGAGACGTGAACACGCCGAATCATTTCGCCATCCATTGCTCCGTAAGCCAGATCATGCGAACCTATACCCATGAAAATCGCCTGTACAAATGTGCAGCCCTTCAACCTAGAGTTTTACATTTTCCCAACCCGTCTAACATGTCAACGCTATGCAACACTAAATGGTATTCAACGCTTACGCGGCCTGACCCCGTCTCTTGGGGTTGCCCCGTCCGGTGCGCTTCTTCGACTTGCCCGCCTGGTCACCTTCAATGAACTTGATCAGCTCGTCAATGCTTCGCGAGTCAACCGCCGAACCACCGCGCTGCTGGGGGGTGGGGGCAAGCGTCTGCGAGGGCGCACGGATGGCCGACTTGATGCGGCGCTCCTGCACGTCCTTGGCGTGCTTTGCAATCGAGACAGCGTTTTGTGTGAGCTGCTCAAGCCAGCTCTCAGCTTCCTTGGTGTTCTTATCGTCGGCGCCGAGCTCGCTCAGGAAGATGTTGTACGATTCGCGCATGCGGTTCACAGCTCCCTTGGAATCATGATCGAGCGCCAGAGCCTGCGCAAGCTGGAACAGCAGAGTCGCAGAGTTGACAGACTGCTTTCCGAAGATAGACTCGCAAACGCGGAGAGACTCCTCGAACCACAGGCGAGATTCATGGTACTCCTTCAGGTGCTGCAGCATCACAGCGGCGTTGTTAACAGTCGTGATGGAATCGGGATGTCCGGGACCGTAGATGATCTTCCACAGATTCAAAGCGTGCTTGGAGAAGACCAATGCAGACTTGCTATCGCCGGCTTGGTGAAGGAAGAGACTGAGGTTCAGGTAGTTGAGAAGCGTCTCGGCAGAGTCGATACCGACTGTGCGTTCCGACACAATAATGGCCTTGCGGGCAAGCTCCACAGCAGCCTCTTTGTCATCTAGCTGGTAGTATAACATGGAGAGGCTGTTGTAAACACGGGCGACCTCGGGGTGCAGGATGCCGTAGATTTGCTCGTGGAGAGAGAGCGACTCTAAAAGAAGTTCCTGGCCCAGCTTCTTCTGGCCTTGAAGAATGGAAATTCTGCCGGCCTCGAGAGCCTCCTCAGCCAAGGCACTGCGTGGGCACGAATGCTTTACAATCGGGACAATGTCAATGAAGTCATCAGGAATGAAAGTGGTTGTAGGGGCCTGGGGGGCAGCAGCCGGGGACCCATCGCGAGCAGCCTTCTTCTTCTTGTTCTTCTTGGCGTCGCCCTGGACCTGGCCGTTGACCTGGGCAGGTTCGCCAGCATCATTGGTGCCGTTGGCTTTCGGGGCAGAGCCATCAAAGACGTAGTCCTTGGCCTCAATCTGAAGGCCGAGCTTCAGGGAAATCTCGCGAAGAAGTTGAATAGGGCGAAGAGTCTTGATCCACCCAGATTCCAAGCGGAATCGGTATCGCTTGAAGATCTCCTCTTCAATATTGCGACGCAAGCTTTCCGGTGTAACATCCTCAAATGAGAAGTCAGTCTCCTTATAGAGAGATCGAAGCTCGGTGTCGATCTCGCTGCGAGGCTTGGGGTTCACATCAGTGCCCAGGAGGCAGTTGAAAAGATGAGAGATGCAAGATGGCGCAAATGGGAGAGGCAGAGCACGCAGGTAAATGGCCGAGACGTGCTTGAATGCACGAGACACCATATCCTGGATACAAATCTCACGCAGACACTTGAGGCGGCCATCCGTGGCGAGCAATGCAACCTGACCGAGGTATCTAACATTGATACCGCGCTTGTGCAGAAGGCGACTAAGTGATTGCCCATCCATGGGGAAGCTGATATCGGAGTCAGACAGCTCACGAAGGAGGCCAGGAATGACTTGCTCGCGCAGGTAGGCGCACGCAGCTCGCACATCCTTTTCGTCAGCATCCAGCTCAGCAGTCTCCTCTGGGGTTTGCGGCACTTGTCCACTGAATACATCAGGGTTAAGAGAGAACTTGAACTTGGAGAGATCAGGTTGCCAAGTGTCCTTCTCGTCGGCCTCTTCGGACTTTCCTGCCTCGTCATCCTTGTCCTTGGGAGGGTTCGCCTTG
Source organism: Paracorniculantispora psalliotae (assembly GCA_002796755.1). Taxonomy (NCBI): domain Eukaryota; kingdom Fungi; phylum Ascomycota; class Sordariomycetes; order Hypocreales; family Cordycipitaceae; genus Paracorniculantispora; species Paracorniculantispora psalliotae. The sequence goes on along the minus strand of PHFE01000051.1, from coordinate 642,577 downwards.
GTGTGCTCCGCAATTTCGTTATCGACCCATTGCTTCATGCGAAAGCGGCCAAAAGATTCGACCAGCTCAGGTCGGAGAACGGTCATCCGGTGAGGATAGCTGCTAGCAGACTCATTCTCGTCTTCCTTTGCCTTCTCCTCCAGCCACGGGATGTCGAATGGCGTAATTCTGTACAGGTCAAGGATGTATTTGCGACCGTCAGTACCCATCAGACCCTTGGTCTCAACACTGGCTTCCAAGTCGAACTTCTTTCCATCCTTGTCCCACACGGCGTGAGGCTTGACTCTGAGCGCCTTAGACAGCTTGCCGAATGGGCCAGCAAAGCGCTCGTCATCGGCAACAATATCCTTGCCGTCAACAGCGCCGTAGTCGATCTGGTTCTCACCAGGTTCACGCTGCTTGAAAATGCCAGGTACGATGCTTTGGCCAACAATGCGCTTTCCGAGGTAGTCGACAACAACAGTGGCGGGAGTGAAGAGACCATCGATATCGAGCTGGTTCACGAGGCGTACACCCGCAACATCCTTGCCAGTGGCAACTCGAGCAGCCTCATCACCTCCCTCAGAGGTAAATGTGCCAACGCCATCAGCTCCAAATGAGAAGAAAATGTTGTTGTAGACGAAGATTTGAGCATCGGTGCATTCGGTGGGGTTGAGAGGGGCAATTTCGCCACGAGCGACCATAACAGCACCCTTGGTGGCAGCATCGTTGTAATCAGCGAACAGCTTCGAGACGAGACGCTCACGGAAGACTCGGTCCTGGACCGTCTCTTTGGGAAGCTCCTTGGCAGACTGGAATTCCTCATTCCAGTCTCGCAGGGTGTCTGTGTTATCAACACCGGCCAGGAGATAAGTCTCCTGAGGCCGTGTAGCATCGGGCACATGGGTGCAGAGAGCGGAGTTTGGTGAAGGGATCGCCCATGGAGCAGCCGGGATGGCGTTGGTGATCTGGAAGGTAGAGAGGGGGTCCTTGCTGTTGTTGAACTCCTGCAGCTGCTGGAACGTCTCGTTGAAGGATGGGGAGATGAGCTCGATGAGCTCTAGGAGAGAGTGAGAGGCCTGGCCCTTGGGCGCAGGGCGAGGGAATGGGTCGAACTTGGCGTTTGAAGATTTGTTGACGTAGAAGCCAGACACGTGGGCGGTAATCTGGAACTGCTCACCTTCATTCGTCGTTACGATGAGATAGAGCAGGTGTCCACGCTGTCTCAAGTGGCAAGGAGGAGGGTTCCAGGTAGACAGCGAAATGGTCTTGACGGTTTTGGGGGCGCTGGTAGTCTGCTCCGGAACAAGGCTGGCCAGAGGAGGGATCCCTTGGAAGTCGTAGTCTTCCTTTGGGGGCTGCTGCTCTTTGGGCTGTTCCTTGGACTTCTCCTTGGACTCATCAACGGGCTGCTCAGTGCCAGCACTGGCCGTCTCGAAAAGAGAAGTGCCAGCCAGCACACCCTGGGTCGTATCAACTCGGTCACCGGCGGCGCCGATGAGCTCGCGAATTCGGACGAGATGAATGCGCGCCTCCTTTTCAGTGTATGGGTCTTCGACGAGGTGAAACTCCGGGTCGGGCCCGATGCCGGGAATTTCGGCAATGGAAATGAAGTCGTTGATTTTTTCGCCCCGGAATTCGAGGTGGAAGCAGGTGTATCGGAACGCGGCGGGGAGATCGATGATCGACTGGCGGACTTCGTGAACTTGCTCTTGGGATGAGACCTATTGCGATTGCCAGTTAGCCCTCAACATCACCCACACCATGCCTGCAGGTTTGTGAGCTTACCATTATTTGCATCTTGGAGGGTTTCGCGCCCGGGAGGACAATGGTGACGTTAAGGAGAGCTGTGACAGTGTAAGCAAGACAAGACCCTCTGGCGGCACGCGACAGGCTCACCCTCGGCTCCAGCGTCATTCTCGACCTCATTGGCGGTTTCAGAGGCTTCATTGATATTATTAGAGGCATCAACTTCGTATAATTAGCTCAAACTGCTCGATTGCGAGTGGTGGGCTGCGTGGCCAAGGTAGGTTACCTGGACGATCCTGCGCCGCTGGCGCTGCGTTTTCAGCTGCCATCTTTTCGATACAAGCAAAGAAAGAAGAAGAGAAAAGATTAACAGATAGAATACAGGGTAGTACAAGGAGAAAAAACCAAGTAAAGGGGGCCTGGCCACAATCGACCAGAGAGTTGTAGCAATTGAACTGCAAAAAGAAAGGATGAAGCCGCAATTGATCTGGGGGAAGGGAAAAAATTGGGCGACAGACAATTTGCCGGTGCGCCGGAGACGAAATGGGTGGAGTACTTCTGGGCGGCCAGGAGACCCCAGCTTTTTTTTTCGAGCGGTCTTGGTCAGGAGTACATAATAATAAGTGCCATTTTTTTGCGGCACAAAAGTAGCTAATTCGGTTTACTATTTATTACTAGGCAATTAGCTCGCAGCTGATTGAACAGTAAGGGTCCCGGTGCGAAACGGAACCAAGCCCGAGAACAGCCGCGTCCGCATTTCCTAACTTACTGATATGCCCATCACCTAGCCATCGGCGTCTCCTGTCCGTATTGCAGACAGAAAGGTAACTCGAAACGGCCAACCGTTATTAGATACAGAAGCTCCTGCACTCAGAAATAGATTGGATCATGAGCTTCATATAGACGAGTGCTACAAGCAATTCCATGTCTTATCTAGGGCTATGGATGCAGTTGCTCGCCGCTTTCTCCCCAGCTCCGGTATATTTCCAATTTTCTCATATTATTTCAAGTTTATGCATTCAATCATGTAGCGAGTCTTATAAAGCTGCTGGTGCGGCGAGAAACGCGAGTCATGAACTGTGTTCAAGGTGCCTTTTCAGACACAAGGCGAGCGAAAGCCATGTAAACCGGGAGTATCCGTCATATACCTCAGACAACAGCAATATGGCGAGAGACTTGGGAATAATGCGGTATTTTGAAGCAAATTGTTGGGCATCTTCTGAAAGAGCTGACACACATGTACTTGTCAAGCGCTAAAAGTTTGCCTTTATTAGTGTATCGCAGACTCGACGGAGTTTTGTTTGTTCTATCCCAAGGATGAGAAGACTTCGCGAGATATTTGATAGAAAATTCCATTCACATTGTAAATGCTATCTTTCCATGCAAGAGTAATTGTCTTGATCATTTCGTTATCAAATAACAACTGCCAAGCGGGTCAATTGACACCAGCCCAACGAGGGACTTTTCTACCAGCAAAATTCTCCCACCAGCTGCCCGCCAAACTGCCCCGCCATCGAGTTGGCGGGGCAGAGAAAAAAAAAGTTGCGGCGCTGGGCTGGACCTTCATCTCGACGACGCAAGAAATCTAAACAAGGCTTGTCCTTTCATTTTTTGTCGCTGGTCGATTAGACTTGCATAACTTGTGACTTTGAGTTTTCCCTCGATATCGAGACTCTGGATTCGCCGCGTCGAGTCTTCTGTCAATCCATTTCGAGCCAATCCCCCCACCAGCTCGATAAACGTCGAACGCGAATCGATTCAACGATTATATAAATTCACCATGTCGAACCTTCGCATTCTGCTCATCGGCAACGGTGGCCGTGAGCACGCTCTCGCTTGGAAGCTCAGCCAGTCTCCTCTCGTCGAGTCCATCTTTGCTGTTCCCGGCAACGGTGGTACGGCTACTTGCGCCAAGGTCTCCAACGTGACCTCCGTCTCTGCCGACAACTTTCCCGCCCTTGTCGACTTTGCCCAGTCCAATGGAGTTAACCTTGTTGTTCCTGGTCCCGAGGCTCCTCTAGTGGACGGTGTAGAGGGCTTCTTCCGCGCCGCTGGTATTCCCTGCTTCGGTCCCTCCAAAGAGGCTGCTCGCCTGGAGGGCAGCAAGACCTACTCCAAGGACTTCATGAAGAAGTATAACGTCCCCACTGCTGCCTACGAGAACTTTTCCGACTTCGACAAAGCCGTTTCCTACATTGACAGCATCAGCCACGATGTCGTCATCAAGGCTACCGGTCTCGCTGCTGGCAAGGGTGTTATCATCCCTCAAACCAAGGATGAGGCCAAGGCCGCACTTAAACAGATCATGGTCGACAAGGAGTTTGGAACCGCTGGTAGCGAAGTTGTTATTGAGGAGCTCCTACTCGGCGACGAGCTTAGCGTTCTGACTTTCTGTGACGGCTACTCTATTCGCTCGCTGCCTCTGGCCCAGGACCACAAGCGCATCTTCGACGGCGATCAAGGCCCCAACACTGGTGGTATGGGATGCTACGCCCCCACCAACATTGCCACCAAGGAGCTTGTTGAGCGCATCGACAAGGAGATCCTCGAGCCTACGATTCTAGGCATGCGCCGAGAGAAACAGCCCTTCCGCGGCGTTCTCTTCACTGGTCTGATGATCACTGCTGCTGGGCCCAAGGTCCTCGAATACAACGTTCGCTTTGGTGACCCCGAGACCCAAACCGTTCTTCCTCTACTCTCTGCCGAGACTGATCTTGCTGAGATTATGCTCGCTTGCACGGGCGGCTACCTTGATAACTGCAACATTACCATCCAGGACAAATTCAGCGCTACCGTTGTCCTCGCTGCTGGAGGTTATCCTGGATCTTATGCAAAGGGCACTCCTATGACTGTTACCGAGGCTCCCACAGGCAGCACCATCTTCCATGCCGGTACTAAGCTCGATGGCCAGCAGCTTCAGAGCTCTGGTGGCCGTGTCATCGCCATCAACTCCGTTGGTGACTCTCTTCGCAATGCTGTTGACGCCTCCTACGCCGCTCTCGCGGCCAATGTCATTCAGTTCGAAGGCATGTTCTTCCGCAAGGATATTGCTCACCGTGCTTTCCGTGCTGCGAACAAGGAATCCATGACCTATGCCCAGGCTGGTGTTGATATCCAGGCTGGCAACGATTTCGTCGAGAAGATCAAGAAGGCGGTTGCTAGCACCAAGCGTCCCGGCGCTGATGCTGAAATCGGCGGATTCGGCGGTGAAGTTGATCTGTCCGCGGCTGGCTATCCCAATGCTCCCGTCATCGTTGGTGCGATTGACGGTGTTGGCACCAAACTGATGATTGCGCAGAGCATGAAGAAGCACGATACTGTTGGTATTGATCTGGTTGCCATGAACGTCAACGATCTTATTGTTCAGGGTGCTACCCCTCTTATGTTCTTGGATTACTATGGCTGCAGCAAGCTGGATCTTGCCTCTGCCGCTTCTTTCGTCGAGGGTGTCGCTGACGGTTGCCGACAGGCTGGCTGTGCCTTAGTCGGCGGTGAGACTGCTGAGATGCCTGGCATGTACCAGGGCGAGGATTATGATGCTGCCGGCTGTGCTGTCGGTGCCGTAACTGACGATGCCCGTCTCCCTAAGCTGGCGGATATGATTGAGGGTGATATTTTGCTGGGTCTTGGCTCTAACGGTGTGCACTCTAACGGCTTTTCCCTTGTTCGCCGTATTGTTCAGAGTGCCGGCCTCAGCTACACTGATGCCGCTCCTTGGGACCAGAGCAAGAGTGTCGGCGACTCTCTGCTGACGCCGACTCGCATCTACGTCAAGAACCTGCTGCCCGTTCTCAAGGATATCAAGGGCCTGGCTCATATCACTGGTGGCGGTCTCATCGAGAATGTCCCTCGCATGCTTCCCGAATCGCTTACTGCTGAGATCAATTTCGGCTCGTGGCAGATGCCTGCTGTTTTCCAGTGGCTCAAGGCTGCTGGTAACGTTGCTCCCATTGAGATGTGCCGCACGTTCAACAGCGGTATTGGCATGGTTATTGCCGTGGATGCTAGCAAGGCTGCTACCGTTGCCGCTGCTCTTGGCAATGCTGGCGAACCTGTCTTTACCCTTGGCCGTCTGATTAAGCGCACAGAGGGACAGGCAGGCTGTGTTATCCAGAACCTGGAGGGCTGGCAATAGATGGCCTTGTGGTCTACAGTGCATAAAAAGCGAATATTTATTCCAGAAAAAAACTACTTATTTATATATTTCCTTTGTTTTTGGCTAGGGAGAAGGATCTTCTGAGAAAGGTCTATTATGATTTTTTATTCGAACATGAAAGAAAAAAATTTACTGGGTTTGCGAGGGTCTTTTTTATTTTAGGATAGACGTGCCACAGAAAGGTACTAATGCATATTGCAATGATTAAGAATACCTGCTTGTTTCAATGTGCAACAAGATAAGAATCACGCATGCTGAAGCAGAGACTGTTACGTAGTAGTTATCGGGTCACTGTGGCGTCGGCGCAGGTTGCCATCGTATTGGGGATGCAATATAACAACATATTCGACAGCGGCAATAAGAAGTGCAGCAGATCACAACGATGGCCGTGCGCAAAAAGGTTTCAACATTTATGAATGCATAACTTACAGATGAAAGCTCCAGAGCCTTTAGCGCAGTTTGCTGCAAAGCGTAAGCCTTCATACTTGGCAAGCCTGGCGTTGGGTACCTGCGGCCGGAACCAGCTGGCCGGCTTAGCGCCACGCTGCAGGGCCACGCGATATGCTTTTGGTGGTCCCGTGCCTCACTGCCTGGTGCCTGCTGCGCCCACTTTCAGGTCACTCACGCGCTATTAGACCGCTGCTGCTCTGCCGTCGCAGTCCTTCTCCACAGACTCACAGCTGAAGACGTAATGATAAGCTAAACCGAACACCCTTGCTACGGATAACGAACCCGCCTTTCGTTCGTGAAGCGGATTCTCTGGTCAATTGTTTGTTCTTCTTTTTTATTACCTCTTGCAACACTCGCCGGCGATTCCAAGATAGCCAGCTGGCCTTTGTTTGCTGCCGAAACGACATATTCAAGATGACATCGCGAGCGGCTGTGCCGTTTCTGGTGGGCATGATGCTGCTCACCGGTGTCTGCAACACGTTGCTCACCAAGTACCAGGTAGTCGCTACAACATTTTAGCCTTCCAAAGCGAGAGAATCATGTTGCTAACCTGTGCGCGCGTCTGCGCTCTCTTCTCCAGGACATGCAATGCGTGCGACACTGCGATGCCGATCCCAAGAAGCGACAGCTCTTTAACCAGCCGGTCCTGCAGACGGCCCAGATGTTTGTTGGCGAGATGGGCTGCTGGCTCGTTCTCGGGCTCATGACCCTGTACCGCCACTTCTTCGCCAACAAGACGACCGCAGCCACCGGTGCCGAGTACCAGGCCGTCAACACCGACGACGGGGCCGACATCGCCGCCCACGACGACGAGAACACCGACGAGCACGATGGCCGCAAGACTGGCCTGCTCAAGGGCTTCGGTGTCGTTCTGCTCGCGCTGCCGGCGATCTGCGACATCATGGGCACGACGCTGATGAACGCCGGCCTGCTGCTCGTGGCCCCGTCCATCTACCAGATGACTCGTGGTGCGCTGGTCCTCTTTGTCGGCCTCTTCTCCGTCATCTTCCTCCGCCGCCACCTCTTCCTGTTCCAGTGGCTCGCGCTCGTCGGCGTCGTCTCCGGCGTCGCCGTGGTCGGTCTCTCGGGCGCCATCTGGCCAGACGAGAAGGTGCGCCACGCCAATGCCGCGGCTGACGATGGCGAGGGTCTCTCCGATGCGGCGCGCGCCATTGTAGGCGTGCTTCTGATTGCCGGCGCGCAAGTCTTTACCGCCACGCAGTTTGTGCTGGAAGAATGGATCCTTGAGAACTCCCCCATCGAGCCCATCAAGGTTGTCGGCTGGGAGGGACTCTTTGGCTTCCTGGTCACCGTTGGCGGCATGGTCGTCATGCACTTGATTGTTGGCCGCACCTCGTCTGGTCGCTACGGTGCCTTTGACATGGTCGAGGGATGGCGCCAGATGACGGAGAACAGGCAGGTCTGGTTCACCAGTATCCTCATTATGATTAGCATTGGGTAAGTAAAGATTCAAAACCACAAGTGAACTAGTGCATAGCTAACCAAATGGGTACAGTGGCTTCAATTTCTTCGGTCTCTCGGTTACCCGTTCCGTTAGTGCTACTTCTCGCTCAACCATTGATACCTGCAGAACCTTGTTTATCTGGGTTGTTTCCTTGGGTCTGGGCTGGGAGTCGTTCAAGGCGCTTCAAATTGTCGGGTTTGCCATTCTTGTGTATGCTACATTCGTCTTCAACGGCCTCGTGCAGCCGCCACTGAAGTCACTGCGTCCCGGTGAGGAGGTTAATCCTCTGTTGGCTGAAGACCCTATTGAGCACCCCTAGATAGGTTTACGTTGCAGAGAGGTGGATGCAATGAGGATTTATTTGTTTTACTGCGCAATATTGTCATGACGTTCGGATTGGCGTACGGGAAACATTTGGTGTTTTTGCTATATGTCTTTGCATCGTATTCAATATAGAGCACTACACGACTTGAATATAAAAATCAATTTGCAAGATAGATACGCTATTAATCGACGATGCCATGTGCCCCTTTAACCAAACGCCATGTACCCAACGCCCTGGGGTGAGCCTGAAGTCTTTACAAATATATACTGCTTCTCTGCCAACCTCCAACGGAATAGAATACCAACAAGACAAATATGCAAAAATCAAAAAGCCAACGAAACGTAGGCAAGGCAAGAAAAGCCAAAATCATGTATCGTGGAAGAACACAGATGTGGCAGGATTGCGATGAAATCAAGCAACATTGCAAAGTAGCTCAGCTTCGAGAATAAATTTGCCTTCCTTATATTTTTGCGAATTTTCGTAGGCCTTGTCGTATTTCCAACCGACCGTCTCTTTGCACTGTCGACAAGTAATATCGCAAACAATGTGTCGCCCTGTCGTCATGTTACGCTCGCTAGGCTCACCGGTTTCGATATTGACGACACTGTGGAAGAGATAGGCCTTGCCATGCTGGCCGCGGAAGTTCTGCTGATTGTGTTAGCATAGCGACCAAGTAATCTTTCTCCGTAATCCCTTCCTTGGCGTAGGATGACCGCGGCACCGGAGGAGGGCATGCCGGTGGGCGCCGCGGCCGGGACAGACTCGGCATCTGCTAATAAGCACCGGCTGCTGCCTGCCCGCAGGTCCATCCATGGCCAGTGTCTGCTGCACGTACCCTGCTTATCAAATCTTCATGGTTGGCCAGATGCGCTTTGCAGGCTTTGCAGCCGTATATCTTGGTGCTATTGAGATATGTATTGTATGATAGGCCCATGTTGGTTCGAGGCTCGGCCGCAGTCGGTTTGCGGTTGTTGGAGGGCTAAACAGCGTCCGTAGGGTCGGACTGTGACGTCGTGTCCTGGATGGCGGGCTGTGGGCGCCGCTGCTTCGCGCTTTCTTCCCAGCGGCGGCTTGTAAAAGGGAGCAGGTGGTGGCGTCTTTGACGTGTTTAGGTTCGAGTCTGGGGAGCTCCGATACACGGATGCCGGTAGATAGCGAGACGATGTTGCGGTGGTAGAGTTCAAGATGGGCAAAAGTCACGGGCGCAAGCTACGGGTAGTATTGACGCCAGCAATGGCTCTACCTAGCACGCATGGAATCACACTACCGCTGTGCTGTGCTACATTTAATCCCAAGGCGGCAGGTACGTACCTCGCTCTGGTAGTGCCGACTTTAGTGCTCGTCAGTGCTGTGGGTCTGTTTGCGTAGCGCTGGGCTAGCTTACGGTTCGCTGGCTGCCGGGCGAGGTGCCGCGACAGCATAATGCCACGGACGATGGGCAAAGAAGTCCTTGGAAAGAAATACTAACAAGAGGGCCGCTGCAATAGAACGATTCGATGTTTTCTGTCTGCGTTTCGCACTGTCTACTCCGTATCGACCTCGGCATGGCCCCGTTTGCCTGCGCCGCTTTACTGCATCGCCACCATCTCTTCTCCGTACGACCCTGCGGATTTAAGCATGCTCGCGAGGCTCATGCCAAAAACAACTAAGCGTTCTTTTCCTCTTCTATTTTCCACTCTTCTCTCATCAATATAACCGGGCCCATCTCACACAGCGCGTCGACCTCTATTGCTATTGGTGTGATTTCCACGGCTGCTTTGTCACGGGCTATTCCCATCTGCCGATCCGCGGCTTTCCCTGCCGGTATACCCATGTTATGGCACACAATTGTTGCCTTGAAGCGGGTCTCCAGTCTCGTCGACATGGTTGAATGATATGAAAATCGGACCGGTGGTAGTCTCAAATCCTAGCTGTACTAACTATGCGTCTACTGCACTATTGAGAACAGCATCTCCCTCCTTTGGGTTCGTCGTGTCACCATGCTTCTTTCCCACCTTCTTTTCCTTCTTCATTTCTTTCTTAATCCTTTCCATCTCTTCATCCTTGTCTCCCATATTGTTGAAGTGGAAAATGCCTTGCTCTCTGTCCCTCGCAAGCAGCTCCATGTCAGCCTGGCTGACCGGAACGCCCTCAATACCTTTCACAGTCTTGCCTTCGAAGAACATTATGAGTCCCGCAGCAATGGCTACGATGCAGCCCAGCGCGATAAAGAGGCCAGTAGACCAGCTGGGCCGGTCATATCTGTTCATGCCCCACATGAAACCGCAGAGAACAACTTGAAGCAGTGTGTTAGCCACCATGAACCAGATGACAATGTCGAGTTTCCGCAGGGGCGTGGCGCGAGCTCGCACGCCAGTGAGAGGTGCATCGGGAATATTTTCTTCGGGGTAGGGAATAGGGTCAGACTCTGCTTTGTTAGGCCTCTTCGCAACGTTGCCAGGGCCGATGGACGGATCCAAATCTGGTGAGCCCTGTAAGCGAAACCAGCCACGGTGAATACCAGCTAGTCGACGAAGTCCGATTTCTTTCCCGCCGATTCGGTATTGCAAGAGAAAGTATAAGTCTCGAAAGCGCCATGGTGCCAGGCCAAATCCCGTAACACAAAACAGGGCATTGAGAATCTGGGAGTCAATTTCAAGCCAGATTCGTCGAGGCGAATTGATATCATTGCAGGTTGGATGGCACATTGCTGGCGCTAAACATAAATAGGTCAGCACACGGGTATATTCTGCCGCCATCGGAAGTTTGCAAGGGTTGCTTACCAGCGGTGCAGAGTAGCAGAAACAGCATGCCGCCCCATGCCACAACATTGAGTCCGTATATAGTAACAAGGAAGCCAACGGGTGTGAGGACATAATTCCAAAACGTTATGCTGCCATCCTTCGTAGATTGCCAGCACGAATGCTTAGGTGGGAAGTGATATCCATTTGGGAACGCAACAGCAGCAGGAGGCTCTTCGTGCTTTGTCGCTGATGTCTCCGACGGCAAAGACTGACGTTCTGGTTCTTCCGCTACCGATTGAAAGGTATTGCTTCGGACAGGGCCGGGTGATACAACGCCCTGCAGCTGATTCGCAGAGTCACGTCTTTCGATGGACGAGCCGATCGAGTTTCTGGCAGATCGTCGCCCAGTGACCATCGATGAAGCTATGCCGCCTGTGGCGGCCATGAATCCTTCCGGAGGGCCTGACTCCTCAAACGTGACGGAGAGGCGTCGCAAGCGACTGCTTATCGACGATGATTCGGTCGGTCGGGTGGCGCGCCTGTCGTCATTGCTTGGGCTGCGCGTCGCGTCGCCCATCTCGTCGCCCGCCGCCGGGAACGGTTCTGTGCTGTCTGGTGCCGCCATTGTACTAGGAGATAAAATCAACACATCCTCTTCGAAGTCTTTGAATTGAAATTTCGGGGCCTTTGCAGTGCAAGGTTGGCTACAGGAAGAGGCCAGTCCAGACCTTGTTAGCGTTGGGCGAATGAATCACTTTGCGCCAGTGATCTTACCAGCCTGCGCATTGTGTGTGGATCCAGCCTGACACAGCCCAGCAACGCCTGGATAAAACTCAAAACTTGGCCTGGTCATGAAGCGTGAGACTTGAAATACGCGGCAAGGGTCAGTACGAACCCGAGTTTTTCTGCAACTACGGCATCAGAAGTCTGCTTCAGGGTTTGAAAGGTAACAAAGGGGACGAGTAAATGAGGCTGCATGGTGGGGTGCAAACATAGATTTCGATCGCCCTTCATAAGTTCTGTTGACTGCCGGCACTAGCCTTACCCCATGAGAAAGACAATCCTACGAGCTAGAAATCGTCCGTGGGATACTATTGGACATGCAATTCGGATACTAGACAGCCTTCAGACCAGATAGATGGGAAATAGATGCTATCGCTAGTCTTCCCGTACTGACATGCTCGTACCCATCAGGGTCCCAAGCTGAGGGGTCCACTAATAGCGAGCATGGAATTCTCAATATCTCACCTCTGCTTCAACCTTTCAACCTTTATCCTAAATCTGCAACCTTTCTTCTCGGTCGCTCTTTTAATCAGCTAAGCCAGACCAGGCTGAGTTTTTATAACAATGGCCTCTTCACAAGACCAAAAGCCCGACAATGTCTCCATTACTGTCATGAAAAATTTGCAAGACCAGCATGACTGGACAGAGCTTGAATTCATCTACACCAAGAGCTCGAGTAGAGCTTTGGTCAAGGGCTTACCTACGAAACTCCTCTATTTGCACCCGGATGATCAAATTGCGGCGCTTGCTCAAGAGCAAGCTACCGGCGAGCGAGTGTCTCAGGAGCCCGCACACGAGTTCGTACTTCCGGTTCACCTTTCAGAACAGTGGTCTCTGGCAGATTTTGCATCTGTTTTTGACTCTTTGCAAAATACCGGCACCCGCGAGAAGAGAATTGTGCTTGCGACGCTGCATAATGACTCTACAGTTGTCTATTACATCATGCAAGAAGGCATGGTGAAGCCACGCCAAAACTAAGTTTTCTTGCAGTCGGCTATGGGATGAAAACAATCTTGTGGACCTTCATCTGATCAAACATGTCATACCCATTGGCAGCTTCAGACATTGGCATTATGTTGTCAAACATGAATCTGGGCAGGCATTCCGCGTCAGCACACACATAAAGCCATGTTCAACTGGGGGGATCGACTTACTCAACATCTTTTTGCTTCTGTTCGAGGAGAGCGAGCGCCTCGGGGAAGATGGAACGGACTGGGCATCGACCCATCTGGAATCGAGCGTTCTTGCTGGTCTAGAGTCAGTATGGAAATGACTTTTATGGATATGTTTTCCACTCACGCATAGCCGTCGGCACCACTCCAAGGAATCTGTTGGTCCGGTCAGCAAATCGCCAACGCCAGGAATACTCTATGCAATGCAAGAAACAGCATTTCCTTACCTCAGAATTGTGCACACCAATGCTGCTCATGGCGCCGAATGGGCGTACCAAATCATAAGCTGTCTTCAGAGCAGGTGACAAGCCAACTACCTCGACAACAAAGTCTGCGCCACGGCCTTCGGTGGCGCCCCGGACCTGTTTTTGCATATTCTCAATCCCATCGTTGAAGTTAAGTGGCACAGCCCCAAGGTTCTTGGCCATTGTCAGGCGACTGTCAACATTATCGACAGCAAAGACCGTCTTGGGGTTGAGATGAAGAGCGCTGATGATGGCGCAAATTCCAACCGGGCCACATCCAATGACAACGAAAGTTGACTGCGAAATATCTACTTTTGGTCTCAACTCCACGGCACTTTTCACGCCATAGTATCCGGTGGGAAAGATATCGGCCATCAGGACAAGGGCCTTATCCGAAATAGAGCTTGGTGCTTGGATCGCGGTGCTGTCTGCCATTGGGATGCGGGCGTACTCTGCCTGGCCACCATCGAGCACGGCGGAACCAAACAGCTTGCTATGCACACAGCGAGAAGTTGCGTCATTTTGGCAATAGAAGCATTCGCCGCTTTGAAAGGTCAGCTCAGAAAAGGACTGGAAATGAAAGGATTGGGGGCAGACCAGCAAGCCGTGAATGGAGAGACAACCTTGTCGCCGACCTTGAGGGTCTTAACGTCAGCGCCCGCTTCTACCACGACACCGGTAAACTCGTGACCCATTATGAATCCAGTTTCAGACGGTTGATGCCCACGGTAGACATGCAATTCGCTACGTATCTGTGTCAGTATACAAGACTTGATAGGGTGAGGCAATATTGAACTTACGAGCCACAGAGCGCGGTCGCTTGTACTTTGATGATGACGTCGCGACTATCGTCCACTGGGAATTATTAGACAAATTTGTATGTATATATCAGCGGATTCAGACAATAGCGATGTACCTCTTGGAACGGGCCGGTCTTGAATCGAGACTTTTCGCGGGCCGTCGAAAACCACCGCCTTCATTGTTGCGGGGATATCCATGACGAATTCTATAGAATGCGAGTAATTGATACTGATCACTTGACTCTGGAGAGTGATAGTGGTTCACGCGACGACCAGAAGGTTTGGGTGTACTCCGATTACCTTTTCTGGACAATGCAATGAGGCTTAATTCTCAGCGACATGCCTCTCAGGCTAGCGTGCGGGCAATGGCAGCAACAGTTGGTGTGCGCATGACGGCTGCTCGGCACTAATTACAGCCCTCCCCCGCTTGGAATTTCCGAACAGCCCGAGCAGACGACTGCGCGGAAACATGCGACGCATCCAAGAGCGGTTACGGAGAAGAAACCAGCAGACGTGTGGGGATTGCGGGGTCGCGCAGTGGAAGCAAACTCACACGAAATTGGCGAACAAGACAGGTTGGGTTCAAACAAACACGGCAAATTCAGGCTTCCATGGCCCAGGAAACAGTTACGAGATCGATTTCTCTATTCTGGAGAGCATGTTAGACAGACGTTTTAACGTGTGGCCTGAGGCTACGCAGTGACATAGGAGTAGGGCAGCAAGGCTTTGAAGGAGCTGCTAACTGGCAGGCAATTTGATGGTGAATGGCTGCAAGAACCGAGGGACAGGCTGCACGCCAGATCCCGACACCATTGGGCTGCGGCCTGCTGAGAGTCAGTACGACCCTGCAGCTAGCCTGTCTCACTTGGGATGGATTTCCTCCGCTACCTTTAAATTTTAGCTCTTCGCCTTATTGCAGCGTCGTCGGTTCGCACGTCCGTTTTGCCCGTCCCGGCCGTGGCACATTGGCTTGCCGACGGCCTCATAGTGGCCCAATAACCGGCCCACTGGGGCTTGAGGGATGGATGGATGATGGATCGGCAGTGCAGCCTGCTGTTGACCAGTGCACGAGCTGGCGTTGCGTTCGGAGGGGCTGCTAGATGTGCCTAGAGCAGTTCTGGAAGTCTGAGAAAGGACCCGACGCTGTAATTGATGACAACATCCTGCATTACATGAGGATAAAGTAAGCGTAGTAGAGCTGTCCACGTATGCAAGGACGACGGACAGTGAGATAGGGATGATACCGAAGCATGATGCTTCGTTAGCGGTGCATTAGTATACCAACGGTCTGCTCCACGGAGTGGCGAGATATTGAAAACCAAACGGCTTCCTGGACGGCAAAGAATAACGACCTGTATGCATTATTCGCTGTCACGGCCCTGACCAAAGCAGTGGCGGACAGGAGGGAGGGGCGTGGACGAGAAGTGGCTTGCGGCTTTCGACTAATAATAATTGTTCCCTTCGGACAACGTAGCTGGTCAACTAGCCACCCGACATCGCGGCGAGAGGCAGCAGTGGTCCTTGGAGAGTCGCAGGCGTTGTCCGTGGAGGGAATAGCGAGAGGGGTAGGCTGGGCATAGGCCCATGGGTTTAGCTCTAAATCTGGACCACGCGAGCTCTGACCAGTAGACAGGGCACACCAGAAACAAGCTAGTCTCGCCGAGTGTGGAGAGAGACAAGATGAGGTATTGCTTTTTCCCGCTTCTTTTATCTGGCGGGCTGGCCAGTCTCCAAAATGATGCGTTGTCCGAGGTGTCAACCTTGGATCATGATGCTAGTACGATTTCATGACCACGAAGTCAGTCTGAAGATGGCTGTTTCTTTGCTTGCGATCCATTTCTTCCTCATTCCTACTCGTGTTTAATTTCGGTGTATATTTCATCATTCTAGCGCGGTTCACGCCTCCTCGTGTTACCGACAAAACGGCAGATAGACCTTCAACAACCGTGGCGCAGAAAAGAAAGATGCGGAGACGGCCGATTACCCCAGCGGCTCCGAAAAGCCAACGCACTAAGAACGGGGAGTAGTAATATGGGGTCCATAAGACTCGGTGCTCGCTGGCCAAGCGTAATAAAGACCAATAAAGCAATTATTAGTTGCAGTCACGCCTGAAAATGGTGGCCCTGGCTTTCCGAGGTGAACCAAGTTGCTCACGCACCGAGCCACACTGTTTATGCATACCTTGTATCCCTGTCAATTTGTTTTCTGGAGGCTAGCTCATGGAATGAGAAGAGTCGATGCAAGCAGGGTGTCGCAAATTGTACATGCTCGAGAGCTCCAAATGACGGTAAGGAAGGTTGGATTGACATACAGCGTCGAAACATGAAATCAGGCTGGCAAGAACGTTCCAAAGGCAAACCTGCTCGCTGGCGATTGCATCGAAAACATGATAGATCAGCCTGAGAAAACTAGCCCGAGCAGTGTTTTCTTCTCGCCCAGCTACAATGGCGCGGCTGAGATTAGTTCAACGGGATGGTGTGGGAGGGGACAGGGCCTTGGAGGAGCCTCACTCACAACCTATGTACTCCTGTGATACTGAAGGGAAAAGGGCGGGAAAAAAAGATACTTGAACCTGCAAAGGCTGCCTTCCCCCACATCCTAACGGAGTGGCTCCCCGCTATTCCGGGCTGACCCTGTATGCTTTAGTCAATTTTAGCCCTAGACCCGGACATCTTGGACCATTTTGGGGCACCCCTGTTCCTCCATCATCGTCTCTGGCGGACGGTCCCATGGTCCCAGTCCGCCGCACTGGGAGCCTCAGTGCCCTCTTGAGCTTTTCTGGTCACCTTTGACGACCCAGACCATTCTGTCAGTGGCTTGGGCGTCTTTGCTTTTCCCCATGTCCTCTCGTAACATGACGAGGCCCATCATCTCCTTCCATACTTCCCTTGCTTGCACTCACCCATATTGAGGATCTGACTGTGACTGTTTCCCGTGTCTGAAGCAATCTAAATCAGTGGACTATCTGATTGCTATTTTCGTTCGGTATAACTGCTGCAACAGAGCAGCTCACATAGGGGAAGACGGAGGTAACTTACAATCTCTAGAATAGCCAGCTTCAAGGCTGGTCCCAATTGGTCTGACTCCTGTAGTTAGCGGCCGCAAAAACGGCCAAAGCTAGACTGGAGAGATTGGCATACCTGAGCACCAGCGGTAGTTTCACGCTTCCTTGCCTGATGAATATCTTCTTCGGGCGACCTGCCCAGTGGCGTCTTCCCAACGTCCACTCATTTGTGGGCCGAGTTATAAATATTCCTTTACATGTTGCTTTCCAGAGCCTCCTTGCTCAAGCTAACGTCAACCACCCACTGTTGGATTGGAGAACAGGGGATGGCCCGTGTCGCCCGCCACGGGCTGGATTCTCACGCAGTGGGAATGATCGGTTCAAGTTTATTAGTGGCGCTCCCCCAGGTGGCGGTCCTCTCCGCAGAGTTGGGGCTGAGGGAGGTCAGCAAAAAAGGGGACTGGGGGACCTGCGCAGAGGAAGTAACACCGACTCTGGCCCGCATTCTGCGCCGCCGACGCCGCCGACGGTGCAACTGGCCTGCTAACTTCAGTTACCACCAGCCAGCCCTCCAAGGCCAGGTGCCAGTCGAGGCAAAAGCGCTAGGCAAAGTGGTTCTCCCCCACACACCATCTGCTAAACCCATATTGTGAGTTAAACTAGTTGTCCGGCTGTGAAGGCTGCAGCCATGCACGTCGCTCGCCCAGCATCCGAAGCCGCATTGGCAAGACATGCGAGCCGCGGACGCATGGGGCAGCGAGGTCATGCATCCACCGTAATGGCTTAGTCCCGCCTCCATTTTGGCCAAGTAGGTGTGGAAGGAACGAGTCCGCCGTCCGTTGGATTTGGCCGACCAAGTAGATTGTTTGGCCCGGAAATCACAGCCTGCTCCAGTCCTCTTTGGTGAGCCAGCAATCGCGTTTTAATGATAGAGGACTGCGATGCTAGATTGCTTCGACTTCAGTAGAACCCAGCGAGCGGAAAGGGGGGAGAACGCGCTCCCTTCTGCGCTGTGTGGAGGGGAGCAAGGAAACCCCAGAAAGTTGCTGGCTGATCCGGCAGATCGAGACCTTGTCTGCCAAGGGCTGAGAAAGCGATGTAAGAGCCGCTCAATTCGTTGGGGCTACCTAGCCACCCCCGGACAACAAGTACGGTAGCGCTGGTGCGTGCAGTCTGGAAAAAGTAGCACTGCGCGACGGTTGATGTACAGTAGTATTCAGTACCTCTCGTAACTGCTGGTTAGTCTACTGGCTTATTCCTTTCCTCGCCATTCCTGGTGTTCGCCTGGCTGGATGCAGAGTAAAATTACCACATACATGTAAGCAATCTATGCACCTAAATATCTTTCTTTTGCCTAGCTCCCTAGCCTTGAAACAATCCTGTACTTGGTACCGCTCCCATCAGCTCGGATACACAGCCGTGCTTTCCCCTCCCGCTTGTTCTGGCGGTGCCGTGCTTTTGTGTACATGCAACACACCTGGTCCAGATCTATCCACGTTTGGCTTGGACTCCACGACGCCTTCTCCGGGGCGCCCACAACCAAATCTCGTTTTTCTTTCCCCTCTCTTTCTCCTTTCGTTTTTTGTCTACCTCTGAATTTCCCTTTGCTTGGTTTCACGGCTACTCAATCTTGTGAAGCCATATACCGCCTGTTTCATCTCGACCGACCCCTGCCCACATACTGAGAACGGCGTAATACAGTCGCCTGCTGTCTCTCACGTTCACAGTGCCTCGCGCCGGTCAATTGTGTCAAGTACACAGACAGGTACAAGGGACGAGGTACGGGGAGATCGTTCTCGTGGCGCTGGATTCATCTTCTACACCACACACAGCATCATTCGCAATTATCAACCGCTTGATCGGGGAGTGGGCATTGGCACCGCTCGCGTATTTGTTATTAGACAATTACTTGTGCGCATAGGTAAATTTGCCGGCATCGCTTCTGCCGATCATCACTGCTACCACCTACTTGCCAGCTTCGCGAAGTACCTTCTTCGCCTGCAGCTGTTTCGTGAGCGTCAAACAATCGTCGCGCATGAAATTTGCTCAAAAGCGCTGATTCTTCACCTTATGCCTCCCCTCTGACAGCAGATCTTTGCTCAGTCTACAATCAAGACAACACCTTGGCCGCCCCAACGTGTTGTGGGATCCGCGCTGCTACTGCTGCTTGCACCTATACTCAGCGGCACTGCTCGGCCTCGACAAAGTCGAAATTCGCATCGGCATCATATATCGCTCTAGTTTCCTTTCTTTTACACTTTGCATCACTTTGCGCAATCTTTTTCTGAAGATACCCAGAGAGAATCACAGTCGCGCCCGCCGACGAACTGACTGATACGCCGGTCACCGACACTGAAGCCCCTTTGTTTAGCAACCAGAAACGTTATACACCTTCACATTTCTCATCTCCAGAGTATTCCAAGAGGGGAGATACTTGTTTGCTTACAGTGGCTTCGAGGATATGGCAGGCCAGTATCTGCTGCTCCCCCATCGCACAACACCATGACAGCCGTACAGAAGCACCGATCACGACAGCAAACACTTTCTCTGGGTGTCGATCCCATTGCATACAGGGCAAGTCCGTCAACATCGACTGGGAGATCACAGCACCACGAGCACTCGCCGAACAGATTCCAGATTGAAACTCAGTCGAGTGATTGCGACCAAGAGCGAGTTCCAAGGGCGTTCCTTTCTTCCGGAAACGAGGCTATGACTGCCCATTCCTCGGGAGATAATCGACTGCCAGCCATAGTGCCAAACTCTGACTCGGGGAGGCATTTGAGTCATCGACAATCTGTTGCGTCTCCCACAACTTCATTGACTGGGGTACAAAGAAGATCGTCAACTTCTACTGCGCCTCTCGACAACAGATACCGACATGGGTCAACCAGCTCCGAGGATCCTATTTTACAACACTTGGCTGCCGATGCGCTACAGGCCGTGCGGCCTCCACGGGATCCAAATATGTCATTACCGCAGCTCACCAACGACATTGCCATGTCTACGCGCAAACTGTCTTTGAGAGATGACCATTTACCCAGCTTGTCCATTCTTTCACGAGATGTTCCTGGCTCGCGTCCTCGCCTTAAGTCTGAAGCTCAGTCACCACCAGCGTTGCTAACACCCAACGGAGAACTGCCACCGCTGCAAATTGATTCACCTCGATCCGAGAGCCTTGGTCGAAGTCTACCATCTATCCGGTCAACTTTTGGGGACATTAACAGAATCCCGCCTATTGAGAAAGATATTCCGATCTCACCACTTCAAAATCCAACTTCCCCAGCATCACCGCCAGGCTCTGTCCCTCGTCTTCCTCCGATGTCAACGAGTCACGCCTCTCCCCCGATCTCACCGAACGAGGCATACCACAGAAATTTGCCATCACCGCATTCCATCGCATCTTCTGGCGGCCCGTATGGATATCCTCCGGGGTCATTACCGAGAGGATCTTGCTATGATCCTTCTCGAACAGGCTCTGATGGGGACGCGCCACATTCTCCCTCCGCTTCAACACAGTCACATATGAGCATCGATGGTATTACAAGTGGTCCTATTGGCTCATACGTTTGTACTTTTGACGGGTGCAACGCACACCCCTTCCAGACACAGTATTTGTTGAATTCTCACGCCAACGTTCACTCTTCTGCTCGGCCGCACTACTGTCCAGTTACGGGCTGCCCCAGAAGCGAAGGTGGCAAGGGGTTCAAGCGCAAGAACGAAATGATCCGGCATGGGCTGGTGCATGATTCGCCGGGGTATGTATGCCCTTTTTGCCCGGACCGCGAACATAAATATCCTCGTCCGGATAATCTCCAACGGTAAATCCTGAAATTCCTTATTTTGGTGAAGTAGCTGCTGATCTCTCCGTTTTAGGCATGTTCGAGTTCATCACTTGGACAAAGATAAAGACGATCCTTTACTCCGAGAGGTCTTGTCCCAACGCCCAGACGGCCCAAATCGCGGGCGCAGAAGGCGTGGACCAGCTGCATAGAGCATGCTTGCTACATCTATACATATTTCGGCCTCATAATACTCTGCTGAACATCCTTCATTTCATATTTGGATGGCTTTTTCGGCTGACCGGCACCTTCAATATTGTGTAATTGCTTGGGCTGTTAGATGATTTTTTCTTCTTTTGCTTTTTGCGTTTTTTTTATGTCGTCGAGTGGGATAACTAGTTAAGTTGGCGCTGGGCTTATGGATTTGCGTGTTTTTAAGACAACGATACCACGAATATACCGATACAATTTATTACATCATTCCGGCCCTTTTCTTTCGTATGGTAAAAGAAAGTATTCAACGTAAAGCTTTTTCTTTACATGTTCCAGATCGGTCTAGGCTAGTTCTGCTGCAGGTATTCTCTAACATTATGCGGCCTGATAAATTACCAGCTCTGCCAGGGGCCAACTTGGACCGGCGAATCGCTGAAGACATCTATTTCAAGGGATGTTGATGCGTTAGGCACTCCCATCATCTCAACAACAAGCCAAGTCTGTCCCTCTTGTGTCCGTTCAGGCTCTAGGTCAAATTCTGGGGTGCGAATTGCGGCTGTTGATTGGACAAACTCGCCCTCTCCAGACTCGGTAATGACGAGTTGCTCTGGGCCCCAGCCATCTGCAACGAAAATGCGGATCATGAGTGATGATGACTGTCGCACCGCTTCATCTCTCGTGCTCTTCGAGCCGACACTGCGCACACATACGCTTCCCCGAGTAAGCCAGGAAACTTTCATGGGAGCGCGCATCCTCTCCTCACGCTCGGTGAGAGTCAAGGGGGTCAAGGAATGACGCAAGCGACCAGCAGCATTGGCCGAAATAGGTTCCAGCTCCACGTCGGATGTAAATGATACTCTGAGGGCAAAGTCTGCCGTTTGGTTGGCTTCAAAAGTTGAGCAAACTAGGGTGTAGATGCCAGCATCAAGTTTGGGTATGTTGGCGACAGCACATCCTTGTTTATATTCGCCTGACGTTCCCGCCAAGTCTTTTACGCGAATAGATGATACTCGTTTTCCAGACGCCCAGACAAGATCGACGTGGACGTGAACGTCTTGATCGCCAGTGGTGAGTAGGATAGACACGGGCCCGCTTTGTGTAGTAGTGAGCTTGTACTGAGGGTTGATGAAGTAAGTGGAGAGAGAAGAGTTGCCTCCAGCCGTCCGTCGACTCCACGTTCCGTCGATCTCTTTGAAGTGTGACATTTCTTCTTGGGCCTCGCCAACTTGAATAGGGAGCTCAGAAAACACCGTCAACGTAAAGTTGTAGCTCTCTAATGGTAGCTCCTGCTGGTCGAGTACAATGGTGTATTTTTTGCCTGGTTCCGATTCTAGTCGAGCTAGGGTTTGTGGAGAGTCGACATAGGGACCGCGATAGAGATGATCCTCGCTTGTCTGCACACGTTTTCCATTGGTTTCGAATATAAGAATGCTCATGAACCCTAGCTGCTCCGCAACAGCAGCCATAGATCCTCTGCGATTTCGCATTATGTCCAATTCTTGGTCGACGAAATGACGGCTAATCAAAATCCAAACCAGTCCACCTCTTGGGCAGGTAATTGAGTATTGTATGTTGCGAACCAGCGACGCGGCAAGATGTTTTGGCGGAGTACTCCAGTTGAAATGCCGGTCCTGGCGATGGGAGAATAGTTTCGGGTTCCAGTTCAGGTACATGGACTCGAAATGCTGTGCCACATCTTCGTACGCAACCCATAGCGTGCCAGCAGATGAAATATCTAGTTTTTGATCTGAGACTTCTCTGTCTTGGCTGATTCCGGCCTTGGGAGATTTTTGCGGCGTGGACCATCCTGCACCAGTCCACACTGGTCCATTGCACCAAGGGTTCTTAATGAGTAGTTTCCGTGCGCCGTCGGAGCAATCCATATCAAGGACTGCATAATCATGTTCTCCGACCAAACCCATAACCTCCTCCTCTTCAATGGAAATACGGCCCGTTCCTAGAGTAACAACCACGTCTTCTGCTTCGTGCGCGGCTTTTATACGCCTCCAGGTCGTGCTCAAATCAAAATCTTCTCTTTGAAGAAAAAGCTGCTCAGGAATCCAGCCCGTTAGAACCCACAGATCAGTGCCAGAGTTGCTGCCAGGAAAGTCGTAGCCGCCGCGCACTTTCAAATAAGCTTTTTCCAGGAGAGCAGGCCAGATGAGTCGAGGATTCCGTCTATCCACCACAAACAGTGTCCTATCGGTTCTGGAGGCAGGCAGTCGATCATCTATAACGACACGTCTCCAACATCCGTTAAAATTCATTCGAAAGACGTACTTTCCAGACGCAGATATTCTTGGATGTCCGTTCTCATGATCAAATGGGTGAATAATGGAGGAAAGTACCTGCCCGGAGCTGTCATCAGTATGGGGAGTAAGATATCAAGCCATGTCTTGCTTACTGCATGCTTGCCTGTTAGCATATCGATGGCTGCCGAAAGACTTGCCACAACAGAGCAGTCAGTGGTCACATCTTGAACCAAGTTACAGCTCTGTGATGGTATCATAAGAGCGTCAATATCTCCGTCATCGGGTATATCAGATAGATCCTGCGGCCTCTGCCATGATGCAAAGTTTTCTGTTTGGATTGGTGACAGGCTAAATTTGGTCCCATCACTGGCAATAAATTAGCAATCTTTCAACAGTGTGGTGAGATGGGTAGGAGCATACGTGAAGAGGTGCTGGCCGGACTTGCGCTGGAATTCAGAGTCAGACGGGCCTGTTTCCCATGGCGGAAACTCATTGCCGTGCAGCAGAGACGATTGGCGCAAGATGTCTGACCCATCTCGTCCCAGTGGAGTTTTTCGTAGCTGCGTTTTCAGCTTTTCTGCGTAAGCAATGAGCACCTTGCACTTCTGACGGAAACGAGCAGCATCCTGCTTATTTGAGGTACTACTTGCAGCGCGCATATAAAGCTCCGCCGCTTGGATCGCGTAGTCCAGCGCGGCCTTGCCAACAGAGCGTGTGGCTAGAGCTTCAGCGGCCTGTCCGGGATGTTAGCTGCAGCTGAAGCGAGCGGGGTCTCTCTTGTTCATTTACCTGCGCGTCTTTCTCCATGTTTCTTCAGTGCGCGCGCCTCATGGCAGCCGTTTCAAACAACGCTAAATGGGGAAAAATGAATTTGCCGCCTCAAATTGATCGAGATATGTCCATCCGCTAGCGGAAGGGGTTGCGAGGCAGCGATTCGGGCAGTAGTCGTGAGAAGTGGGATGACATCCCGATATAGGAATATCTCGGTTTGTTGGCAAGGCTGCGGGTATGGCGCAGGGCGACTACGCTACGGCCAATTGAAAACTGTCATCGAGAGAGAAAGAAAATGTAAAATTCGAAATTCCACCAAGGCGATTAAAGTTATGTTTGCATATACTACAGCTTACATATTTGCTACACAGAGATGCAGTACAGGCCAAAACAAGGGTTGAAAGCCATTCGCTGGAAATTGCGGTTGGAGTTTCCCTGTCTGGCTTTACACGTTACACGTGATGGGCGCTACGAGCGATCGGGCATTTATGTGCGTGCGGGATTGCGGATAACAGTGCCTGATTGGTAAAAATATAAATGAAGTATTGGCTGGCTAATTGATGGGCCGCATGCGTCGGTGTGAAGCGCAATCACACAAGATCTCGGTCGGTTGAGGTGCAGCGACAGCTCATAAATGCAACCTCGTGCGGCGAGATCTTGTACCGAGTAGCTATCGGCAGTTTCTCCATCTATCAGGTAGGTTTGTTGATTCTAGGCGCTGCTGTGGTAAGATGCTTGCATGTCACGAAATGGATGGGCATACGTCTGGTCTATCCACCTGGAGGTAGTTGGGGCGCTGATTCGTTCTTACCAGCGCGCATCCCAATAATTAATAGCTATCTCCGAGGCCAGCAACCTTGAATCCCGCCTGGCATTCGCACAGCAAGCTCCTGGTGGGCCAGCCGAGGCCCCTACACGCTAAAAGCACAAACGCTACCATCTGCGCCAGGCGCTGTTGGCCTGTTTTGGCCCGTGGCTCTCTCCAGTCCATCATGCAGCCTAGTTAGCTGCAGGCCGTGGAGAGCGACTTGGCCCACACGGCAGCGGGACCGAGGTCCAGTGTGCCTGTGTCGGAGCGCTACGGTTCAATGGCATCACTCTCGCCGGCGGACCGAAACCTCACTGCTCTCTCTTCCCAAACAACTTTCTGGTCTTCTTTAGTCGCCCAGGGTTTTATCTGGATCGCAAGCACGGCGCAATCGCTTTCCTCGCCCTGCAAGCCCATCCTCACCATCCTTGTCTACTATCCTGCGCATCCCCATTAGCCGGCCGCTGCAATGACAGGGCAGTCGAAACCTGCCATTTCGCCTTGGGGCGGCGCTGTTGCCGGCGCCACTGGCGCTGTCCTTGCCAATGCCCTCGTTTATCCGCTCGACATGTTCGTTTGCTCTTCCATACCCCTTCATTACCTACCCGAATCATTTCCGGCTAACTCGGTCGAATCGTAGCGTCAAGACAAAGCTCCAGGTCCAAGAACCCCAAAAGGCTGGCGCCGTAGTCAGCGAAAAGGACGCACCGCATTATGCCTCGACCTGGGATGCCATAACCAGGATTCTGCAGGACGAAGGTGTTGAGGGTCTTTACACCGGCATGAGCGGATCGCTGCTCGGAGTCGCATCTACCAACTTTGCCTACTTCTACTGGTACACCATCGTCCGCTCCGTATATGCGACCTACAGCAAGAGCACCACCGCCAATTCGACTGCTACCGAGCTTTCTCTCGGTGCCGCTGCGGGCGCCTTGGCTCAGCTTTTCACAATTCCAGTCGCCGTCGTGACGACCAGACAGCAAACTGCCACCAAAGAAGACCGCAAAGGTCTGCTTGCTACCGGCAGAGAAGTCATCGAGGGTCCGGATGGTGTCAGCGGTCTATGGAGAGGTCTCAAGGCCAGCTTGGTCTTGGTTATCAACCCAGCCATCACTTATGGCGCCTACGAACGTCTCAAGGAAACATTCTGCCCTGGTCGAAACAGCCTGAAGCCCTGGGAGGCTTTTCGTATGTCCCTTCGTTTACAATTTGCATCTCGATGTATAGCTAATAGTTTCTTAGTCCTCGGCGCGACATCCAAGGCACTGGCGACCATTGCTACCCAGCCCCTCATTGTTGCCAAGGTCGGTCTCCAGTCCAGGCCTCCCCCTTCACGAAATGGCAAACCTTTCAAGAGCTTTGGGGAAGTCATGGCTTTCATTGTGAAAAACGAGGGTCTTCTGGGGCTTTTTAAGGGTATTGGCCCTCAGATTATGAAGGGATTCTTGGTACAAGGTATTCTCATGATGACTAAAGAAAGGTACGTGCTTCGCATCCCCTCTGGCATCTCTCTGGCTAACTACTGAAAAAAGGGTTGAGTTGTTGTTTGTTCTCTTCTTCCGATGGCTCTCAAACCTCCGCTCCAAGAAGGTCCCGCAGGCTGCTGCTGCCGTTGCTAGCCAGAGCGCAACATTACTCACGACGAAATAGAATAGAGAACCATAGCTGTTCATACGGGATTTATTAGAAAGGGTGCGTTCCAATTCAACATGTAATTTTGTCTTGTAATTTTTGGGTTTCTTCGTAGCAACATTTCGTAAAGCTCGTGGAGAAGCATGGTACATGACAGTACGAGCGGTCGCCAGAGTTATCGCAAGACAATCTTCCCATACCAAGAAAAAAGTACGTCTCTCACAACGTGCCCACATGCTTTTGCGGGAAATATGACTAAGCATTTGGTACTTTACCAACAAGCTGCTGATAGCGTTGTCGGATTAGGTCAGCATTTTGCCCCACATCCTCGCTAGGGTTTTCGAATTCACACACATTTTCCGTTTGCTTCGCAGCATCGCGAGTTACGACCCATTTGATAGCATAACCATCAAACCGCAGCCATGGCCAGTAAGTTGCGGCTGAAGCGCTCAAACAAAACCGGAAAAATTCTAATATTGTATCAACAGAGTCGAAGAACAGTTCCCAGCACAACCAGACGCGCAAGGCGCACCGCAACGGGTTCGTTTGCCCACCATCCTACGAAATTCTTCCACGATTTTAACATATCAAACAGCATCAAGAAGCCCAAGACCTCGCGCTACCCCTCTCTTAAGGGTACCGACCCCAAGTTCCGCCGCAACCACAGACATGCCCTGCACGGCAACATGAAGGCTCTGGTGCGCAATACCCGACGAACGACTCACACTTCACCCCGCATACAATACTAACTATTGAACAGAAAGAGGCTAAGGAGGGCAAGCGCGACACTGTTTAAACCGGTCTACGGAGTTTCAACGGAATAATGCATTAGATGGGATGAAAAACGAGGTTCGCAGTCGACCTCTCCAGTTTGTCTGTAATAGCGCTGGTAAATAAATGAAAACGAAAAATCATTCTCGACTGCCATTTACTGTTCCCATCCTTTCGTCAGGCGAATCTCGAATCCCAAAACTCCGACGCAAATTAATCGCATAGGTGTGGTAATTCATTGACTCGGTCGAATCAGTATTGGCAAAACTACGTCAAAAAATACGAAACGTGCACGTCGATAATCCAACCGTTCAGGATCTCATTTATCGATTTCAAGAAGCTGTTCCCCTCCGCAAATGGCTTGGCCATATTCTCCGAACAGCACGCACATAACAAATGTCATCGCTTTGTTTCTGTTTTCTGTCCTTGCTCCCATGAAATTCGTAGACGTAATAGCTTAGCTACTCGGTTGCAATGCCGCTTCAACTGGCGCTCCGTGTTTCCAGTTTAGTCCTGCACATACTCGTCGTCACAATGTACGCGCCTCGCCAGTGAAACGCAGGAGAATGGCCCTAGCATTGGCAAAGCAAGTTTGGCCGTCGGCAACTTTATTCCAAAAATTGCCTACTTAAATTGAAAATCCACTGTGGTCGCCGTAGGATAATACTGGATTAATTTAATTTTACCATTAAAATGGCAAAAAAGTAACTAGCCAAATGTTTCAAGCGTCAAACGTGACGCCCGTTGGCTGGAACGTGTGTGGCTTGAGAGCTCAGGTGCATTACCTAAGACGCCGTAACGGAGCGAAGCGCTGCGCCTTGGGCGCACCACACTGTTTCGAGCATCTCCACCTCTGGATAACTTGGAAACCGCCCATTCTTCGTGGCTCTTGGTTGTATTACCGACGAATAGTCCCAAGGGCTCGCATTTCGTTTGCCTGGCAGCAGACATTCTTCTTTCATTGCAAGCTTTTTCCATTTTTATTACAGGTACATACAGCACCGAGCGCCGATCTTGCCACCCGAAGTCTCGCCTGACATCTCCTGCACAGAATTTCCATTCATTTCGTAACATGCGATAGTCTGACTGTCATATTCCTATCAGAACTCCTTTGAGGTCAGCAGTTTGCTGCAGGAGCCAAGCAGACTTATCTTCTTGTTAATAATTGTCGTTATTCAACCCCTGAACCCGATTTTCTTCGACCCCGACCTATTTTGATCGATCGAACAATGCTCAACATGTCCGGCAACCACGTTATCGGAAATCGAAACAGCACCCCTGAGGCAAATTCGGCGTCTTCTCTCCGGCCTCCTTCGTCCAGAGCCGTAGGCTCTACCAGCTCCCTTCGCGCCTCCGCAGACATGAGCTCCATCTCCGGTCCCGCTCCGTCTAGCCGTATCAGACCTTCGTCGGACTTCTATGGACAGCCGCAGCAATCTCACGGCCAAGGCTCATTTGATACCGACTCGCAGGATAAGATCGCTCAACAATGGATTGCCGATATTGACCAATACGAGACGACGCTCGAGGAAATGGCCGCTGCGACGCTGGACCAGGACTTCAAGGACGAGCTAAGCGCTATTGAGCAGTGGTTTCGTGTCTTGAGCGAGGCCGAGCGTACTGCTGCTTTGTATGCGCTCCTCCAGCAAACCACTCAGGTCCAGATTCGCTTCTTTATTCAGGTTTTGCAGCAGATGGGCAAGAACCATCCCATGTCTGGCGTGCTCTCTCCCGCTACTTTTGATAAAGGTAATGACCGAAACCAACGTTTGTGAACCAGCAAGTCGCTAACGGCTATCCCAGACCCCATGTCCAATCGTCTCAGCGATGCAATGAACAAGCTTACCGTCGACTCGTCCCGAAACTCATTTGCCCGTGCCTCGGCCAGCACAGCAGCACCTGGCAAGCGCCATTCCGTCTTGGACTCATCCACGATCAATGCCATGTTTCCAGATGCGGCAGCTGCCATCGCTACCGAGAAGGCCAAGTTTACACAGCAGACTGGAAACCCTCCGTCATCCAACAGAAATAGCGCCGCTGTTGATCCACGGTCATCGATGGCTGGTCACCAGGATTCACGTGAAGCCGTTGGGTCGGGCGTTTCCCCATGGGGCTCCGACCAGAATGCTTCCAAAGGCTCTGCTTCCCAAGCACCCATGGGCCAATTTGCACAGCCTGCATCAGGAGGTTTGAGGTCACCGCTACCCCAGCTGGGAAACAATGCCACCATCCAAAACACCACGCTCGCTGCGCCAGAGAAGAATCCCTCTGATCTACCAATGTTGTCCCCCTACAATGGCGGAGGTAGTGGTAACTGGGCATCTATGGTGAATACGCCTATGACGTCTACTTTTAACACCAATCAGCAACCCGGCTCGCAAGCAGACATGGTTGCAAATGCGACTGCGATGAAACTGGCCGCCCTCTCCACCGTGAACAATCGATTTGCACTCGATGACGCCCGCAAATACCGAAGAGCTCGCTCAAATGATGCGCCTGGCAGTGGCCAGATGTCTTCGCCGCCTGCCCACGCTCATGGTCTCAATATTCCTGGTGCCAATGTCGTTATGATCAATGAACACGGTCAGGTTCTTAGCCGAGAGCAGATTCTAGCGCTCCAAGCGCAGCAGGCTGGCACTCTGGGTACTCGAGCGCGGCCCACGTCGCCTGGCCTTGCCATGCAGCAACCCATGGGGCAAATGGCACAGTTTGCCTCGCCCCAGCATAACGGTTTCTTGAGTGCATACGATGGCTCTTCAGGCGTCTTGACCAACAGTATTCCTGCAGTCAACCTGGGACAGCTTGCTTTGTCTGGACACGAGGGTTATTTATCTGACCACTCAGATATGGTGCGTGGTCGGTCGCCAAGAGGCCGTCGGGGTAGCTCGAAGCCACCGGAGGATCCTACGGATCCAACTCTGCTACAGGATATCCCAAGTTGGCTCCGCAGCCTTCGGCTGCACAAGTACACAGACAACTTGAAAGACATGAAGTGGACTGATCTTATAGAGCTGGATGACAAAGCTTTAGAGGACCGCGGAGTGAATGCCCTCGGTGCGCGGAGGAAGATGCTCAAGGTATTTGAGCAAGTCAAAGGTACGTCTGCGTTGCAGTCCATGACAAGAACTTCTAGCTAACATGCTGCGTAGATGCTAAAGCCGATGGACGCATCGGTTGATCCCATTCTGCAGGTACAGAGTGGGTATAGCACCGGTGCATTACAGAGGAAATGTCCAATTTGCTCCATCAAATATTAGCAGGGTGGTTGGAGAGGCTTAGATTTGGTCTGGACAACTGGCATGGGCAGTGTTAATTCTCATGTGGAAGCATTACGACTCTAAATCTGCGTTCGGATTTTTGAATGAAGATATGCATCATACTGCAGGCTTATTTGACTTTTGTACAATGAATTTGAAATGCACCAGGATTTTTCATAAGACTCATCCCCAGCGCAGCGGTGATGCGCGAAAGTGTTAACTAGTATTAGTGTGGGGCTTGTAGCGGCCTAGACTGGAGCAGCTTAGACGAGCGCTTTGCTTTCGCCTAGTTACCGATTTTCAGTCTCGTCCCGCAACGCAATAACATGCACCGCCAGTAATTCTGAGCAGGCCATTTTCTCCTTCTGTATCTGCCAACGCCATCAGCAAAAAGGTTTTGGGTGAATCTCTGCAAAGTGTGCCAGAAAACGTGCTTAAAGGTGCGCAACGGCTTATCGCTTCACCCTGCAGGCTTCATTCACTCGTCTTTACTGTTATGGGCACTCCATCTGCGTAGGCACGGTATCAGCTTTTATATTCTGAACACCAGTTGGCACATTTTTTCCTTCGGCGATCATGGCCAGCTTCGTGCAGGATGACAACTCCGACGCAGACTCTGATCTAGAAGAACTTCAGGGTGATATCGCCAAGTTTGACGAATCCGTCCGCGAATTCCTGGCATCCCATGGTGGCGGCGGAAAGAGCCAGGACACTAGCAGGCCAACACGCGGTGGATCACGCGGAAGCGGACGAGGATCTCGAGGTCCCCGAAAAGCGGCAAAGCCTCGAGGCGACATCACAGCGCGCCTGTCTAGGGTAAACCAAGCCTTCCTGGCTGGTGATTATGACCGCGCCCTGGAGCTGGTGTCTGAGGTCATCAGAATCAATGCAGAAACACACCAAGCATGGACAGCTCTTGCATCGATATTCCGGGAGCAGGGCGAGCTCGATCGTTCCCTGGCTGCGATGGTCTATGCTGCGCACCTGCGCCCCAAAGATATTGGTGGCTGGATGGCGTGTGCATCCTATGCTCTCGATAGCGCCGGAGAGAATGAAGAGTCAAACGCCAAAACAGCCAGGCTCTGTTTTTCTGCAGCTCTAAGAGCTGATCCCCAAAACGTGGAAGCAAGGTTGGGCAAGGCCGCGGTGTGCCACAGCCAAGGGCATTATTCACAAGCAATACTGGAATACAACTACCTGCTGAAGCAACGACCTGCGGATCTAGACATTGTACGGAAGCTCACAGAAACATGCGCCGACAACAAAGAAAACCCAGCAGCCACCGCGTCGGCAAAAACGGCATACCGGCGTTTCTTCGACCTTGTGATCCCAACAGGACCAGGGGACAGATTCGAGGGACTTTGGTACGACATTGGCATTTATATTGACCTATGTGCATCAAGCGGTAGCTACCGCGAGACGATAAAAGAGCTCAAGGCCCTCGCTCGCTGGATGGTTGGGCGAGCCACTGAAGAATACTGGGACGAGCTCCAGGATGATGACCGTGAGTGGGATATGGACAGTAGCAGACGAAGCCAATACCCTGAATTTTCCGAGTGTTCGTTCCCGGAATCTACTTATGGCGAATCGTTGCCGCTGGATTTGAGAATGAGGCTGGCTATCTTGCGTCTTAGACTACTGGACAAAAATGAGGCAATGGTGAGAACTTCCCAGAGCAATTCCTGCATACATGCGAAATCTAACAGCTACCAGCAACACCTGAGATATCTTGACCCGTCTGCTCAGAGTACTAGGGACTTCATTGCCGAATTCCCCTCTGTCGCATATGACGTTGCCGAGGAACTCATGAAGAGCGGCGTCACAGATGTGTCCATGGATATCTTGGAGATATTCCGGGAGACCTCAGACATCCCAGACTCTACAATACTGCTGCAACTTGGCAGATGCTACATCCTTGTCGGAGAGCAACCGAAAGCAGAAGAATGCTTTCTTTCTGCCATCGATGTCGACGAAGACTCAATTGATGCCCGAAT
This sequence comes from Paracorniculantispora psalliotae, assembly GCA_002796755.1. NCBI lineage: Eukaryota > Fungi > Ascomycota > Sordariomycetes > Hypocreales > Cordycipitaceae > Paracorniculantispora > Paracorniculantispora psalliotae. The sequence continues at coordinate 610,249 of PHFE01000051.1, read as the reverse complement.
CGAGCTTGCGAACATGTATGAGAAAGCTAAAGAGGGCGAAGAGGCTCTCATCTTAGCAGCAGAAGCCATGGCACTGCAAGATGCCCAGAACCATCAAGCTGGCTTCTCAAGAGCAGATATCAGTAGCCGGCTAAACAACACGCAAGAAGAACTACGGCGCCGCCTGTCGCAGAATGAACAAAACAATACAACTGACGGATCAAACAAACGATCGCGCGTCCCAAGGCGATACCGACCAAAGCGGCTAGCTGGCGCTGATACGTTGCGACAAGACGAGCAAGCACGTGCGATCAAACTGTCACAGCAATATGATATTGTCAGAGATCTAAGACGTCGAATCTCAGAGGGACAGACAAATCTTAACGACGAGTGGATGGCTGCATCTCGGGACTTGGTAGACGATTTCAGATCATTGAAACGTTTCTACTCTTGGGATAAGTACCTGCACTTCCTTCGAAAAAAGCCGACGTCCGTCTCAACAACTTCCCAAGCGCCAGAAAGCGAATTGTCTCAAATGTATGAGCGCTTGACACGGTGTAAGTATCCGGACATGCTAAATTGCTTCGCGACTATGGCTTACGAACTTGGATGTAGCGCTCGCACCACAAGCCGACCATAGCATGGCTGGCAACCAGCAAGGGATGCACCAGGGTATATCCTTTGACAACTGGCTTAATATTTTCCTCGATTATGCCATCGGGCTTTCTGTGAATCACCAAAGAGAAGAAGCATATCAGG
>PHFE01000051.1:561719-609469 GCA_002796755.1 Paracorniculantispora psalliotae | reverse complement strand
CAACCCCCCCCCCCCCCCTGGTATCCCGACAGCAATACTAATTGATCTAGTTTGTGCAATTTATACCAACGACGAGGAAAGATGCGTTGCGATTGCCAGACACCTCATGAGAGATGGTGTTATGTCCGACTCTAATCGCATGTTCGCCTTGCTTTCTAGGCTGTGCCAGTCGCCAGTTTCCTGGTACACTTCGGGCCCAGCCCAAAAGTTCATTTTACGGCAGATCCGGGCAATCGACAACAGTTACGAGGAGCTTTTCGCCACGAAATTTGACCCATCCGAGGCTGGGGAAAAAACAGTATCCAAAATTGACATGGACGTATGTCTTTTGATGCTCTATGGGCATATATTGTTTACATCTACAAGCTATACATACGCGATTAGTAAGTGTTTAATGTGTTTGGATAGGATCCCTCTTCTAATCGCGCTTTTCAGGCTATTTTCTTCGAGCCAGATCACTAGACCCTAGTAACCCAATGGTAAACCTGAGCCTGGGTTTAGCATACGTCCACTATGGACTAAAAAGACAGTCTACAAACCGCCAATACCTTCTTCTACAGGGACAGGCGTTCATTACTCAGTACTTTGAGGCGGATGAAGGTCATGGAGCAAGGCCGCTGGCAGAAAGATATTACAACACTGGCCGTCTTTTCCAACTGCTAGGACTCAACCAGTTGGGCTCGGATTTATATTCAAAGGCGATTGAAGCTAACAATATGGACCACCGAAATACGGACATTGACACACTGGTGGCCATCAACAGTTTCATGTCGTTTCTCAATGCCGGCAATAAAGCAGCAGCGTTTTCTATATTGAAGAAAAATCTTGTACTATGACCGAGAACTAGCTTAGTAAATACCAATGTATTTTTTTATCGACGTCGTCATCGCAAATACAATCTGGCCTGTTCGCATCCTCTTGCCAGCCTTCTGGCGCCTCGTGGGGCCAGCGGCGTTCACCCCCACGCCGCATGAGACACCACGCCAGATCATCCGTACCTTGTAACGGTGGCGCAAACTGCCAACCACCTCTCCTTCCCAACGGCGAAAAGCTTTGCAACGCTTGCACACCGGCGCCGCAGATGGACGCATCGATGCCGTTACAATGTTGATCTCCGCCAGTGTACACAGAAATATAGCGACTACGCTATTGTTTCTTGCTGCGGCTTCTGGCATTCATGCGACCGAACAGACAACACAATCTACCCAAGCGGAGACGACGCCGAGACCGAATCATGGCGGGCCTATAACTGGTACAAGCCAGTGCGAAGCGCGAACGATAAATTATATCATACATTCGCTACCACAATCATGCCTCACGAGCAGCTGGTCAAGCACAACGGCCGTGGTGGAGAGCACACCGCCGCTCATAACCGCCGAGTCAGCAACAACGGCGGAGAACATCACCTCGACTGCCGTGGATACAGAAGCCACCGAGACCTCCACGAATACAATACAAAGCAGCCAAAATTCGGAAATATTGGACGCAGATGCGACTGCTGAACCATTCATGTCATTCGAGGCCTGGAAGGAGATGATGCTACAAAAGACTGGCCAAGACCCTCAAGAGCTCAAGCAGCGAAAAGCCTCAGAAGCACAAGGCGATGAACGCCAAAAGGTCCAGTCTTATTCCGGTAGCGATCTAGGGGACGAAGGCGAAATCTCATTAAATTTTGGCGGATATACGGAGAATGTGAATGCTGATGACAACTACGACAAGTCTGACGAGTACACCGACGACACGACTTCCGAAGTTGGGCAACCTGCGCTTCACCGCAACAAAGATGCAGGTAAAACTTGCAAAGAGAGGTTCTCGTTCGCTTCGTTCGACGCTGGAGCAACGATTCTCAAAACAAGCTCCGGCGCCAAAAACTCCAAGGCTATCTTGGTCGAGAACAAAGATACTTACATGCTTCTCGAATGCGCAACACCGAATAAATATGTCATCATTGAACTTACGGACGATATCTGGGTTGATACGATTGTTCTAGCGAACTTCGAATTCTTCTCCAGCATGATACGACACTTCCGAGTCAGCGTCAGCGATCGATACCCTGTGAAGATGGATAAATGGAAAGAGTTGGGGACCTTTGAAGCCAGAAATTCACGCGATATTCAGGCCTTTTTGGTCGAAAATCCGCAAATATGGGCGAAATACCTGAGACTGGAATTCCTCACTCATTATAGCAACGAATACTACTGCCCGGTCTCGCTGGTTCGAGTCCACGGATCTCGGATGCTTGACAAATGGAAGGATAGCGAGACTGGCCCCGATGACGACCATGTGGGTGAGATTGAGGGAGTGGAGGAATACCAGCATGCAGTCCACGAGAACGCCTCAGAGCCAGTCGTGTTCGGAGACAACGATGGCACAGCGACGAAGATCGACGATATTTGCCCTCTGTCTGAATCGGCACCCTTTCAGTTTCAGTTGCTCTCAACTATATGTCCTGTAGGAAAAGCCCCGGCTCTCACAAACAGCTCAGTCACTACCCTTGAAAATGACACTGGTACGAAAGACAAGAAGACTGGCGAAGAGAACCCCACCGAGCCAGAGCGGCAAATAACACCGACTCCGCAAGAAAACACAGGCAACACAGCGACAGTATCCGCCGCTTCTGACGTCTCAAAATCAGTCAGCGAGTCGAACGCGAACTCTGAGGAGATAAGACCTGGCGAGAGTGTTTCCTCCAAGAACACGAAATCTGCCACGACAGATACAACCTCGTCCTCATCGCCAGCGGCGGCTGCAGGAAAGAGCTCGGTTCCACCCGCATCGAATAGCAGGTCTAGAGGCAATGGAACGAATACCGCCACTCCATCGCCGCCAACGATGCAGGAGGGCTTCTTCAATTCCGTAACCAAGCGCTTACAGCAAGTGGAAACGAATTTGACACTGTCGTTGAAATACGTCGAGGAGCAGTCGAAGCATATACAAGAAGCATTCCAAAGATCCGAGCAAAAACAGCTGCTCAAAATATCATCTGTTCTAACCGAACTGAACCAGACGGTTCTCGCAGAACTACGAACGTTCAGGGACCAGTACGACCAAATTTGGCAATCGACCGTCTTGGCTCTGGAAAGCCAAAAAGACCAATCGCAACGTGATATCCTGGCTCTCAGCTCCCGACTTCATGTGCTGGCGGACGAAGTTGTGTTCCAGAAACGCATGGCCATTGTGCAGGCTGTTTTACTTCTGTCGTGTCTCCTGCTGGTCATCTTTTCCAGAGGTGTCCCCATTCCGTATCTTGGCTCCCCTTCGGATCAAGCTATGGGCACAAGCGAAGCATTCGCCGAGATCTTGGCTTCCATGCAGCGACGCGACATGTATCCTACCGGATCGCCTAGGTACACACTCGATGTACGAACGCCCACCACGCCGGAGCCACACACAGCAGCATCCCCTCCAGAGCGGCACATGGCCGGCGCTCACGTGAACCTGGACGACTATGGCTATCAGCGACCGTCGCCTCCTTTAACGCCAAATAGCGAGCTGGAGAATACTGCCTCGAGTTGGCAGACCAGTAGCCATTCTTCAGCTATCCAAGCGACGGGCTACGACAAGGGAGTCCGGCACATTAGCTCCCGTAAGCCCCTGCCATCTTTACCCGAAGATGTTTCTTCACCCGGCCGCTCATAATACCATTTATTTTCTACATTCAGCACCGTATTTATGAACAGGAATGATCTGGCGATTCAGCGCCTAGAATAACGTGTTCAATTTTTAATGACAATTGATGGCTGCGAGCGATTTATTCTTTTTTTAATGATTACTACAGCGATTTGGTGGACTGTATATAGCAACCTCCTGTATCATTACATTAGTTTTGCCTGGTTGATCGTCCAATGCATATAGCGATAGATAGCAAGAGAAACTTCCACTCTCATCTGAGCTCTAGTTCCACTCTTAGGCACAAATATACGTTCAGACCATCATTAATTCTTCACTCTGGCCTCTCATTCCCGATGTAAAGATGCTGTATGGCCTCTAGGTCGTACTCTTCGAGAGCGGCCAAACGGGTACCTCGATCGTACTGCGAACGTCTGCGCCGCTGTTCGTCACGGAAGTGTTGGCCGGCGTTGGGGGTGAAGAGCCCTAATAAATTGTCAGAAAGTTTTCGCATTCAAGGTTTCCGGATTGTGCTGACCAACGTGCTCCGCGTTTTCGCAGCTGCGCTTCATTTTCGACTGGTTATCTGGTTCCGGGAATTGTTCTTCTTGACCTGCCATTTCTGGCATGGGACCATTTGAAGTGAAATAAAGCTACCGATCTGGGTGAGTCGCTTGATTATAATGATGCGCGGCACTTTCTTACTTTTGGTCTATAGTGGGCAGCTTCCAGCATCACCGAGCTGTTTCGAAATTTCTGTACGAGGCAATCTTTACCTTGTATGGCTGTTTGGATATTAGCGGAGAAGTCATGATGCTGATATCAAAACTGACTTGCGTATGAAACCTCAGCTACTTTGTCGCTCTTAAAACAGTTCCTTGACAAGAAGTTAACGTATTGTTGATTACGATGAAGTGAAAATAGTGCTCACCATCGTTGATTTCCACGGATCTCAACAAACTGCGCCAAAAAAAAAAACTTAGTCTTGGAGTTTTCCCCCTATAATTAGAAGAAACTCACGTCAACAATATCTAGAGGCTTCGTTGTGGTCAGTATACATCGTGAATGAGGATCACTTATCTTAGTGTACTTACATCTACAAAGTTAATAAATGCGTATCCGACACTATGCGCATATTAGCATACTTTCTGCGCCTATAACGACGAACAAAAATTTTTCATGTACTTACTTGCAGTCATTTGCAAAATCTATCCGGAGATACATGAAGTCATATTTTCCCCAGCTAGACTCGTCGACAATTCGCTTCAGCATTGCTTGGTCCACTTTGTTTGGTATATTTCGCAGCATGATCTTTACTAGTTAGATTAACGAAATTATTGATCCAAGCAAATAACATACTGTTGTTCTCACATCAATCCCTTCTCTGATTCGATGAACATCCACATGGTTGTGGTGGCTGCTTGGGTTATGAAAAGAGTTTCTGTTTACGCGTGCTGCATGTTGTCGCCGGTCTAATCCGTTGTAGCCCGAATTGGGTCTTGATGGGCTAAATCCATTATGAACTGTGAGGGCTGGAGACGGAGGCTTCCGATAAGCTGCCGATACCCTCTGATACGATGGCGAAATGGGGGTTGACAGTGGTGCAATTTCAGCGCCTGGGGTGCTTGTAATAAAAGAATTGACCAAATATGGGAAGTTTGGTGCATAGCCAGTATGTGCAACCACCGGATACATTCCAAGGGATGTGTTCAAGCAGAGACTGGCTCGAGGCATCGAATTCTGTTTCGCATTGGCCAGCCCGTACTCCCAGCTCGCACCAGTGTCGGAAAGGCGAAGAGTGTCGCTGCTCGTTGCAGCACCGCCAGATAACGTCAAATTTTCATCCTGCAATGTTTCGAGGACAATCGTGATACCCTACGTAGACGTTAACCTTTATCTCATGGTAAAATAGGTCAGAAACTTACATTCTGTCCCTGCGAGGTCGGCTTTTGCGCAAGCGCAGTTGTGGCTGCCAAGATGTCACAGTATTCCACAACGCCTCTAAAAGAGCCATCTCGGTAGGTGATAATCTTTTCGAATGCAAATATCTCGCCGTGAGCTTGAAGGGTCGTCATGGCCTCTGCGACAACTTGGGTATCGCTAGAGGTCAACCCAGAAGGCACGGTAACCAGAACCGCCAGCTGGGCACTGTCTCGGGGTAAGGGATATAAATCGGCCGAAGTGTCCTACCCGAATATTTCGTTAAAATCCCCGAAGGAAATGTTTCGAGCGAAACTGCTTACATGGATAGCCTGCCAGTCAAATCTGGACGAATTTGTCTGACACTGGAACAGCCACGCATCTCTGATGTCTTCAAAAAACACCCCAACAACGCCATTCTTTTCGATGATGCTCTTTGCCCCATGGAATCCCTTGGTATCATTTTCCAGCTCCTATTCTTTGTTAGCACCGCCTCTTGCCAATACAAAGTTGCTGACACGCACTTGAAGCCACGATTTGACATGTTGCCGAGTGATAGTTTGATCGCCGATTATCTTCAACCATCTAGACATGCCCATGCTTTGACTGAAAAGGTTGACAGGCACCTGGATCTTTGGGTAGCTAGCATTTTCCGCCGCGAGAGGAAACGGGCTAAATGCAGAAGCAGTCGGAGAGAGGCCGCTTTTGGTCGCACGACCTGGCGTAACAAACGGGTCCTTGTCTCGCTCTCGCTGCTCATTCGGCCTAAAATGGACGACTTGACTATTGTTATCGGACTCATTGATTCCAATTTCGATATTATTGTTGATAGAGCCCATGCTTTGTTTGGTCGAGTCATTGGGAGATGGTGCGGTCAATCTGGTATCGGGAGAGCCTGCGCAAGAGTCGCCATCGCCCGAGGGAGATGGGGATGAAAAGGGCATTCTGGAGTATCTGCCACTTAAGGTTCACTTATCTTTCTGTTTTTTGATCGATTATCTGCTGTTCACCTGGACAATTGACAATAATTGAGCGCAGGAGAAAACCGATGGTGCGGGAGGGCGTTTGTTGAAACTTGACGGCCCGTTGCACCTGGCAGGTTTTAGCAGTAGCCGGACCCTCGGCCGGCACGCACATTTATTCATAAGTCACTGTAGTTATATAATATACGTAGCTACTTGGCAGCCTTGCCAGGATTTTTGCACCGTTCTTTCGGAGTTCTCCTCGACTGTCTTGCGTCGTAGCGCTTCCATGTTAGTAGAGAAGATTACATCGGATATTTGCTCGTACTCATTCTAGCTAGAGGTTCGAGCGAACAGAGATACTAAATTCTAAATTCCAGGTTTGATTTTGCAAGACTTTATGTAATATGTATCTCAGCTTACGAAGCATCTGCTTCCAACCGCTTGGCGGCCTCTGCCACCTTTTTAGGCAGGGCATCTCTGGATGTAAATCCCGGCGCGCGCGAAACGGTCAAGTTACAGCCAGCAAACGGCTCGCCAAGTTCTCCCTGAACAAGTCATTTTCCTTCCTTTTTTGCTGGGCTTTTTTTCTTAACGAAAAGCGCAAATTGAATTCTTTTGGTTAAGACCCAAGTTCATCTTCTCGATTAATAATTGCGCTTTGTACCGTCGCCTGGAGCAAAACGTGCTGCGTATCATGGTGCATCGTTGCTCGCAATGTGGGGCAGGCATTTGGTGAACTGTTCAACAGGCACGCGCTCGCTCCCCCATTTGCATCCAAGTCGCAATCGCTTCAACAACAAACATCTGCGAGGGGATGCGCAATCAACCGTGACAAGATGCCACGAAGAACAGAGGCAATCGACGACTATGCGTCTGCCGTGCCGCAGGTATGGTGGCGTCATAGCCTCGCCGCGCGAGACTCCTGGCTAACCATTGGCAGATCATACTGTCGTCGTCCGATGGAGACTTCCTTGACCATCTCATTCCTGTTCTCAAGGATGCTTCAAACTCTCGCAGAACACCAGCGCTTATCCAATGCCTCCACCAATATACCGAAGACCGCGAAGCAGATATCGAGCGAATCGGAATGACGAAACACGAGGAGTTCCTGGACTCCGTCAATCAGCTACAGAATGTCCGCGAAGACACCGTAGCGCTCATTGCCGAAATTTTGAAGCTGAACCAATCCATTCAATCGAGTACCGAACAGCTTGCCGAGCAAAAGAGCGCGCTGGTAAACACAAAGGCTGTCCGACAGAATATCTCAGATGCCTCCGACGCTCTCAAAGAGTCGCTCAAAGTGCTGCATGCCGTGAACTATGCTCACGATCTTGTGCGAAGGAAACAATACTATTCAGCGCTTAAATCTCTCGAAGATCTCCAAAACGAGCACCTCGTTCCTATACTGCAAAACCGCTACGCGACTCAGCACAGGCTCGCCGACGCGATCCAAAAGTCCATCCCAGCCTCCAGGAAAGCGATTTCAGAGGCCGTAATGGCTGATCTCAATACATGGCTTTTCCGCATCCGAGAAGCATCTCAATTCCTTGGAGAACTTGCTTGGTACTACACAAACCAAAGACAGTTGCGACAGAAGAAGAGAGTTGAAGATGATTCATTCTTGTCCAATTTCAAGCTCAATTCGTCCATTGAGCTTGTCTGCGACGAAAGCGAGGAGCTTGATGTACTGGACAACGAGGAGCTTCAAATTGCATTCACGCCTCTCTTTGAAGCAGTTCACATCCACGAGGCTTTGAACCAGTCAGACCGCTTCCGCTCGGAATATGCCGCCACGCGCCGACAGCAAAAAGACTTGCTCTTGCCCAGCTCGGTCGATCTTTCTACCGAAGATGAATCATCTCTCAGCAGTCTTCTAGAGGGCATAACTGGTTTTGCTATTCTTGAAAAGGCAACCATGCGGCGGGTTCCGCATCTGCGATCTGCTATCGAGGTAGAAGAGTTGTGGGAATCTATGTGCAGCACAACCATAAATGTGACGTCGAAAGCATTGAATGATGTGACAAATGCCGAGGTCCTTCTTAAGATCAAGGGGATTGTTGCTTTGTTTATTCAAACTATGGAGGTATGAACGTAGTAGACTATGACGACAATTCCGACTAATCAGATGTTAGGGATATGGATATCCTGTCTCGAGTTTAGAGACTTTCATGCTCACGCTCTTCGACAAGTACGCCGAGCTTCTCAGACGTAGATTTGGTGAAGACTTCCAAGAGGTATTGTTCCCTGTCGCTGCGTATTTTCCATGTCTTTCTTCTACTAATCTACTCCTCTAGATTGTATCAACGGACGATTACATGCCCATGGCAATCAACTCGCAAGAGGAATTTGACAAGGTCCTCAATGTTAGTTGGTACACGCCTGAGCAAGACGTCGAAAGCATCACGTACGTATCTAGTAGTCACAAGTCAAAAAATTTCTGCTCACAAGTTACAGGTTTCCTTGTGTGCTTCCATTTTCTCAAATGTATCCTCTCTGCTGCATCGACATCCAAAATTTCCTCAACCAGTTTTACTTCTTCTCGGACGATCACTTTCAGCATTCAGATGTAATTGATGAGTCGTTACGGAAGTCCCTCGATACACTCTTGACAGAGAAGGTCTGTCAGTCCCTCGTTGAGAGACTCAGCTCCCAATATCTTGGCCAAATTGTCCAAATTTTAATCAATTTGGAGCATTTTGAGACGGCGTGCCAAGAATTAGAGCTGCTACTCATAAGTGCCAGATCTACCACGTCTGCCGGTGGCCCTTTGAAGCTCAATGCCACTGAAGAATTTCGAAATAACAAAAAGGCGGCGGAGAAACGCATTTTCGAGCTTGTGAACTCCAAGATCGATGACCTAGTAGACACTGCTGAATATGATTGGTAAGACGCATTGAAATGCCACGCTCATACGTTTGATCACAGACGCTGACGTAACTCCCTCAGGTTCACGACGATTGATCCCTCAGAGCCCAGTAGTTATATGCAGACACTGACACGCTACCTTTCAAACATCATGAATTCGACTCTGCTGGGTCTCCCCCGAGAGATTAAGGAGCTCATTTACTTTGACGCTCTCAGCCACACGGCGGATAAGATATTGGTATTCAATCTTTTTACGTTATGTTGTTCTGCAGACACGCTGACCTCGCTCGATGGCAGGCACTTCCACTCTCCTCCGAAGTCAAATATATTAGCTCAAGTGCTGTTTCAGCGCTTGCCGAAGATGTCCAGTATTTGACAAATTTTGTCGACAGTCTTGACAATGGCGAAATGCTTAAAGAGAACCTGGATGAACTACAACAAACTGTCAACCTTTTACAATCGGAAAACCACGAAGAATTTTACGACATGTCAGTTCGCAATAAGAAGTATAATCGTGTTGACGCGCTCAACGGCCCTATTCTGCTAGAGAAGTATGCCTCCTCCATGCCAATTTACATCATCACTCAAGAAACTAATGACATCCAGACTCAACAACAGTGCAGCCCAGACATCGACCAGAAGTGCGCCCCTATCCAATCTATCTTCTAGATTTGGAATGATGAAATAAATAGTTGTATAGCGCGGCATGATTTATGAAATGAGTAGTTTTTTATTCGTGTCTGCTTCCTTCACAGATCACACTGGTGACTGGTTACATATGATATCAAGAAAAGTCGCAAGACAAAGACAGCCATAACAAAAAATTCCGTATTCCGAGGTCCATATACTAAACAAAACAAAAACAGAAACAAGCTGCAACCCACGAAGCAAAATCAACGCATGAGCTTGCTGCGATCGCGCGAGCTCAGCTCACTCGAATTCTTCAGACGTCATCTGTGCCTTGCATATAGTTAGCAGACCGTCAAAAGAGACAAATATCAGCTCGGTCTCACCTGCTGGGCTTGCATCCCGGGGTACGGGTACATGTTGTCCATTTCACTGTACATTGTGCCGGCAGCCTGCGCTTGGCCGTACGCAGCTGAGGGGGCTGTGGCGACTTGGCCAGGATAGAGGCTCGGATTTTGGCGGTAGTCTTGCTCATGCGTGATACCGTGACCACTCATGTACTCGGTGCCCGCCATTGGGTGCGAGTTGGGCTGCGTCATGTTGGCAGGCATTCGTGCCTGACCGCTTCCAGCCTGCACAGCCGGCGCACCACCTGCTGGCTGTGCGGCAGTTCGCTTCGCGTGCGCTGCAGCCTCTTCCCTTGGAACGATATCAATCAAGAAATCGAACATGTCGGATTTGGCGAGCGCAGATGCAATGTCAGAACGCTGGAGTGTACGACGCTTGTTCTCTTCTGCGTGGATCCAAGCTCGCATGGTAAGCTCGGTGATGAAGACGTCGCAGCCTTTGGCAAAGAGAATCGGTGCTTCGGCGGAAATCATTTTTACTTCGGGGTCCGCCTTCATCACTTTCTTGATGCGCGCAAGAGGCAGCTGGTGAATTTTGTAGTCGTGTGTCTCACTCTCCAGGTGAGTAATAGTTTGCTGCCAGTATGTTGTCAAAATATCCTTGTATTGTCCAGTAAGGCCTTGGTGAACCTGGACGTCTATATGTCAGTGGATAGTGTAAGCCGAGGATATTTTGGGGTTGACAGACGTTTGCCCAAGGGCCCGTGTACAATTCTGCAGGCGCATATCCTTGCGTGGCCAGCTGCTGTATTGTTAGAGAATGAGCGAAATAGCTAAGTAAGAGTTTCACATACAGCAGCGCATGCACCTAGGCGTAGCCATTAGTATCATGGAAGAGTTGAGGCTAATAAATTGAGCTACTCACCATAGTGGCCGCCTTGGGTTGTGTCATATTCAGGCGCGGGGCGTCCCTGCTGTTGGGATTGCGCCGATTGGTTTTGCGAGTCCATCTTCACTGTGTACGGAATACCTGCGCTTTCCCGGGCTTCGCGGGTTCTTTTATCAACGCTTTCGATTTTTTCGGCGGTCGCGTGGTTTTTCAATTGGACAAAATCTGGCGGATATCTGCACAACTCAGTGCGTCGCGCAGTAGACAGGCGATATGAGTGAGCGATGTGTTTAGCTGAGTGCCTGTACCCGCGTTGCAGCCAACTAAACTCCGGCAATGACCCGAGGTACACAGTGCCCGTTATCTCTTTCGCACAAGCCTGTTGAACCAAACCCAGGCGCAAGAGACGTCGTTTGGTGGAACTTCACACTGTGTACATGTTGCACGCTAAAGCGACCTTAGCTCAGCCTCTCCAAGAGGTAGCTTCGTACACATAATGTTAGGAAAGATACATACCGTAGCATGAAGCAACCTCGTACCCTCTTGTATCGGTATGCGCCCCACTCGTCCGCCTAGGATGCTTGTCAAGGCCAGAAACTTTTTTCCTTCGCCAGCTTCTCTACGACCACTTCTCTTTTCCTGGACCGCAACTTGCACTCTGGAAGCTGGCTGGACCAGCGACAGAGTCTTAGCTTTGCACCATGGCTAAAATAAACAGCGACCAGCTGTCGCAGCTTCTGCTCCAAGCAGAACAGCGCCTGGAGGGAAACCCTTCAACAATCACGCCGAGTGAGCATGCACTCGACAAGACAGAAGCTGTCGCTCCTGTGGCTGCGGTCTTGCCGAAAGAAAAGGAAGGCTCTGTGCGTGTTGTCAAGCACGAGAAATCTGGCAATACGAAAACCAAGGTAAGATGGCCTTTTTTTCACGTCACTCCCCTATTGCCTTGCTTCTTTGATGGTGATGAGAAGGAACCACTTACGGTACCCTGACACGAGGTATCGTCCGTTTTGGATAAACGCCTCGTGGCTCCATGATATTTTTCTTTTCATAGTTACTCTGAATCACGATGCAAGCTGCTTTTTTTGCTTTGTGGTACCCCGCAAAGTTTCCATACACTCTCCAACCATTGTGGCCTCAGCGGCTAACACTTTAACAGGACTCGGCTGGATCCAATTGGTTCGACCTGCCCAAGACAGTTCTTACCCCGGAGTTCAAGAGAGACTGGCAAGTTCTCCGCATGCGAGGTTTGCTCGACCCGAAACACCAGAAAAAGGCCCTGCGAGCCGAGGCCCCAAAGTACTCCCAAGTTGGCCAAATTGTGGAGGGTCCTACCGAATTCTTCAGCGCCAGACTTGCACGCAAAGAAAGACGACAGACTATCCTTGGTGAGGTCATGAGAGATCACTCCAATGACAAAATGAAGTCGAAATATGCCGCCATTCAAAAGAAGAAGACGTCTGGTAAAAAGGCCTTTTACCAGAAGGTTGTAGCTCAGCGGCGAAAGGGCCGCGGTTGAAGCTTGTCGAATGTATTGGCACATCAGGCCAAAATATAGACTGTCATTAACCACAGCTCGACGCCTTGAAGAAACGCCTCTCTCGTGGAGGACGCCGCCATTCGGCTTGTCGGCTACCGCCCAAAGCGAATAGCCAGGCTCACCGCCTGTTGCACTTTGAACTTGGCAGGAATTAGTCGACATAGGGTCTCGGGTAACGATATGCGAAACAGACGCATGCGTGCCCATGAAGTGGCATGCCGCGCCATTCTGGCAATAGAGGTGGTCGAACGCAACATGCCGACCAACACCGCGAGAATAAACTAGGCTGAACAGCGCCGGTACAACACTTTAGTAGCGGTAGATACCGAAGTCTCTTCGAAATAACATTAAGAATTGACCAGCGAAAATATGTCCACATTCGTAAAAAAAAATTGGCAGCCTGTTTGTTGCGAGAATGCCGTTCCTGATGTGGGTCGTCACGGTCTCATGTGATTGGCCAACCGCAGCTTTTTCAAACCCCTGCGTTGAAGCATGCTCAGCAGTCTTAAATCATCCATCTTCTCACCAAACACGCGATACGACAATGCGCCACCATCTCTCGCATGAATTGGCACGCCTTCGGGTATTTATATCATCCCTGCGTCGTTACATTCCATTGCCATGCTAACCAAACTAAAGCCGGCCCTGCAACGGACCAGCCAACCAGGTCTTGCCTACAGGTTCGCGATCCTGGACAGAAATGCGATAGCTTTCCCATTTGCTAACTTGAACTAGGCCTTACAGTACCGCCGACTTGGGCGTGACGAATTCGAATAACTCGGAGGCAGTTCAATCCGGTCAGGAAGACGAGCTGCGCAGTCCTCGGTCGGCGCAAGCTGTCCACCTCAAGCCCCTTCGCCGAACTCCAGAGCATGGCATCCCGTCGTGCGACCTTCAGCTTCGATCCTACAGCCTCCAACCCCTCGAATTTTTTTCCGATTTCGCCCTTCGAGCTGCATACTATTTGGGTCTTCCTGCATTCGGACCTGTTCCACTGCCTCGGATTACGGAACGCTGGACAGTTCCACGGGATCACTTCATTTTCAAGAAATCCCAGGAAAATTTCGAACGCCGTACGTTGCGCCGCATGATCCAGATTCAGGATGGAAACCCTGAAACCGTGCAGCTTTGGCTCGCTTATCTTCGAAAGCATCAATACTATGGCATCGGTATGAAGGCGAATTTTTGGGAATTCGGGTCTGTAAAAACGGAGGATTCGGAGCAGTCTCTCAGAACTAGCGCCAGTGAGCTGCAATCTACGTGGGGGCATATTGGCCAGACCAAGTCAGTCACTGAGGAGGAGGCCGAAGAGATGCTGCGCAAGGGCCGCCTGGGCGACTCTTTGGACTTGTCGCGTGCCATGCCTCGCGCTTGAAAGGCGGCATTTACAACATTTTGGCGTTTTCCTCAGAACGCATTCTCCGTGTATAACATTATATGACTGTTTCTGGCAGTAATTTTTGCCGGGGGCTGATTGGCGGCAACCTACTCTGTATGATATTGAAGTTATAGACGTTTCTGGAGAACTAATAGCATAAGTCGTGCTGCGTACCACCAACGCTTTGGGCTCCGTCTTTTAAGCCAGCAACAATGCCTTGAGTTTTGTCCTCGTTGTTTTGTCTGTTTATTGTCCAGTAGACTCGCCTCCTTGCCGCTTTGTTATTCTGTTCCAGCTTTATTGTCAATTGAATCGCCCTCGCGGCCAGCTCGCTGCCCTCGGCTGTGTGCGCAAACGCTGCATAGTGGGGCAGCTGGTGAATACCTGCTACCCTGTTCCTCATCCTCGCGACGTGAACTAGATATATTTCATCATCTGGCGGTTGTGCTTTCCTGTTGCACCTCTTTCTTGCCGATAACTTGCTGTACCAAGCTATTATTCCATGCTTTGGTTCTTTCCGGTGTTCACCCGGGGCATTGCGTGGCGATATTCCTGATCACATCCGCGTCACACCCCTTCCTTACCGACTGGCGGCGGCCACAAGAAAGCAGACTCAGGATCGCCTAGTTGGCAAGCGGTGGAAATGGAGGCACAAGAGACGCTGACGCTCGAAAGAGCCGAGCAGGTATACACCACCACCCAGACCAGAGACACGTTCCACCCCGCGATCTAACCAGCGATCAGCTAATAATATCACTGTACCAACCAAACACACCAGAGGTGATCGCAAGCACCCAGGCGGCGCTGGCTCGAATACAAAGCTTACCACAAGCATGGGAATTGTCGAAGGAATTTCTTAGCCGCCCCGACGAGAAAGTCCAGTTCTTCGGAGTGCTCACTATCATAATCAAGCTGAACACAGAGAGGTGAGCGAGACGAAGCGAGGGAGGCTTTCGATACGCCGGATCTAACTCGAGACAAAGCAAATCGTTCGGAGACGAGGAAGCCACAGAACTGCTCCTCTGCCTCCTGGGGTGGTACGTGGATCTTGTACGCCAAAACGGAAGTCGACTTGTCACAAGGAAGCTCGTCTCAGCCTTATCAACGTTCTTCATCCGGTACCATGCCATCTGGCCGCGTTTCCTCGACCACGTCGGCGTATGCCTAGCGAACAACCAAACGTGTCGCCCGGATGCCATGGGAAATAATATACAAATGGAATCTGTATTGGAAATGTTGGGACAGAGGCAAACGCAAGCGCTGCTATGGGTGGCTACCCACGTCGTGGAAGACGTCACAAGACTCGACCCGAACTCTTTGAAAAAGTAAGCCAAATAGGAACTCTCAAAGACTTGGATACCACTGATACCCAGAAAAGTGCCACATCTTACAAATCTGTCATGGATAACACGAGAAGCTTCACCATCATCATGGGAAAATGCCTCCAGAGCAAGAGTGTCCCTGCGCCTATATTAGAGGACGCGATCAAATGCCTACAGGTATGGTCTATAATACCATTTTATGCGATTTCAACCAAAGCTAACGACTATATAGTCATGGATTATCTTTTCACAAAAGGCATCAGCGCACGAAAGCGACGCTGTCAGCTCATTGAAACCCCTGCTGGGCAACGTTATCGAATTTCTTACCGTTGATGCTGTATACGATGCCTCAGCAGAGCTTCTCATCGATGCACTATCAAATTACCCATCCTTGTTTACACCAGACCACTACCAGGTTTTCGAGATGCTTCTTAAGAGTTCCTGGGCGGCCCGCTTCTATCAGCGGATCGTCGATGGAGATTTTGGATTCGATGCCATTCAGTTCGCGCAGTTGGTTTTGGCCTTTGCAGAAACGCGAATGCCATTACTTGTACAGAACTGCCATGCGGACAGCGCTGAGCTACTTTCTCATCTCTGCGATCTTCTCCTCGCCCAAGGCTATCCCGTCATAGATGATAGGATCTTCGTGCCAGTAGTCGAATTCTGGTCATCATTCGCCGAGACGATACCGGACTTTTTGTCCCTTGACCCCAGTGAAGAGCAGCCATGGAAAATCCCCGCATTCTCCCTTTTGCTAAAAGCGTGCTCGAATGCGTGGCAGAAGATTATCTATCCACCCAGCACAGATGTAGCAGATTGGGATTCGAACGATAGAGCAGGTTTCGCTGATTCGCGGAAGGATGTCGTTGACCTGCTCCAATCTGTATATGCTTTAGTTGGCCCCCAATTGCTGGGAACCTTTGCTGAAACTGTACTGTCCTCGCTGAAAGACTCGGCATGGCTACGACTCGAAGCGGCTGTCTATTGTCTCGGTGGTCTCGCTGATTGCTGCCAGGATGATGATCGCTGTGATGGCTTCTTGGCTTCTGTTTTCCACTCACAGCTATTTACAATTCTCCGAGATGGGCGAAATTTAGTACCAGCACGCACTCAGCAAACATGCCTCCAGCTGATCGAGCTCTACACCGAATATTTCGAAAGAAACCCGGTACTGCTGCCGCCGGCGCTTGAATTATTGTTTTCTACGCTTGAGGATAAAGCAATGGCGCCTGCGGCATCTAGATCAATACTTCGACTTTGTTCTTCCTGCAGATCTCATCTGCATACCGAGATCGATGCTTTTCTGACAGAGTATGCGCGGGTTGTTACCCAGCAGCAACTGGATTGTGCAACCAGTGAGAGAACAATCGGAGCACTGTCTTCGGTGGCTCAAGCTATTCCTACGCCAGCGGAGCGAAACTCCAAATATGGACGCATTCTGGAATTCATCGAAATGGAATTGCAGAGATGTCAACATCTCGTAAGCATACAGGAAGGAAATATTAACGAACTATCCCAACTGGCCTGCTCGGATACCCTTGCAGAAGAGAATGCCAGCCTTCACATGGCACTTAAGGTGCTGAGGTGTCTGGTCGGTATGGGAAAGGGCGTGCAGGCTCCTGCTGAAAACGCGATTGATCTTGACCATGAAAAGCAAGCTGGCACATCACAAGATGCTGCTCTGCTCGAAATTCAAAGGCGCATTGTTACAATCATCGTGGATGTTCAAAAACAGTTCTCAACAAGCAGCGAAGTTACTGAACAAATCTGCAGCGTTCTTCGATCAGGCTTTTCTGAAACAGAGCCTGGCCCCTTCGTACTTCCGCCCCCAGAAGTCGCCCAATATCTGACCTCCCACTCTTTCGCTTCGCCAAGAGTAGGCCTGTTTATCAGCACTGCATGTTCTTTTATCAGCTCGGTGCGAGGAAAAACCGATGAACAGAGCATTTCTTCTGTGGTTTTGACCTGGGTGATAGGCCTCTTGAGGCAGTTCCCCATCAACAACACCACTGGCATGTCGACAGGAGCCGCTGCACAGATTGATATCTCAGCTGAGCCAGAAGTTGCACAGAATGCCATAGAGATTGCCAGCCGGATACTGACCAAAGACCCGTCTATTATCCTGCATATACAACCTCCAGAAATGGCAGAGTTCTTCTTCTTGTTTGCCTTGCAGGCTTTGGATGGTAACGAACCGCTGCCGAAGGCGGCTGCCGCAGAGTTTTGGGTATGTGAAATAGCCTACCATGAAGAAGGTTAAACTTTACTGATTGAAAGCAGGCAACCTTTGCCAGTGGGAGAAGCAGCAACGAAAGCGTACAGAACGGTCTGGCGAGTGCCATGGATACACTCGGCCCCCTCCTCTGCCAAAGCCTCGCGAGAAACATTGGAGGGAATGCTTCTCGAAGTGAGCTGGACAAGCTCAGCGAGCCATTGAAGAAACTGATCAACAGGAACCCGAGAGCGAAGGAATGGCTTGAGGCTGGTTTGAATCATCCCTCGTTCCCAAGCAGCAAGGTGTCGCAGAATGAGAAATCCATGTTCATAAAAAAAGTCGTCAGGTTCGTATCCGAATTTCAAAACGGGTCTTTGGAACAAAGCTGATGTTGTGCAGTCTGCGTGGTGCCCGCGCCACCAACCAAGTGGTTCGCGATTTTTGGCTTACAGCAAGAGGATCGAACTTTTCATACGCAGCATAGGATCATGGAAGAGATTATTTTACATTGTGGTGTGAAAAGAAGGTAGATAGTGTACATGTGGAGGGCCTATATAGTTGTTGATACAAATGATAGGCCATAGTTATAAGCCCATGGCTTCCCGGACAAGATGCATAGTCTCGTCCGCGCTCTGACGCGCCTTCTTCCCTCCTTCGGCGGCGACGTGATCAAGGAATTTAGTGTCTTCCAGGAATTTGGTGTAGCGCTCGCCAATGCCGTCCATGCCTTGGATGACGGCTTCGGAAACGGCAGCCTTCAGCTCCCGTGGGCTGGCCTCGCTGAAGTCTGCTGCTAGCTCTGCCGCGCTTTTGCCCTCCTGATTGAAGATAGAAAATAGATCTAGCAGATTAGAAATGCCGGGCCGGGTCTCAACATCATAACTGATGCCTGGTAAGGAATCGGTCAAGGCAGTTGATATTTTGGCGTGTATTGCTTCCGCATTATCGGTAAGTAAGATGCGGGAACGTTCTAAAGGGTGAGATTTTGACATTTTGGATGTCGGTTCTGTAAGCGACATCACTCGACGCACCGGTGCTGTAATAAGCAAGTTTTATTAGCTCTGCGTAAGCAAATGAAGAACAAAGACATACATATGATAATCTCCGGGTAAACGAGCTGCGGTCCATACGCATGGTTGAAGTTTGTGACACACTCGCGTGCAAACTCAAGATGCTGTTGCTGGTCGTGACCAACAGGAACATGAGTCGCCCTGGAATGGGTTGTCAGAATGTGTGCGAAGTTGCCCAGAAGAATGATCGCACCTGTGAACGAGAATGTCGGCAGCTTGGAGGACTGGATAGGAAAAGAGACCCAGTTTCAGCTTGTTTCCAACGCGCCCGTCTCCCAAACGCGATGACTCGTCCAAACTGAGCTTCGACTACGGCGTGTAAGTAATCGTCCTGCCACACCGTTGGAAACGCAACTCTACCTTCCACTGCGTCATTCGAGACAGATATCCTACAGATGCTGTGCAGGATAGAATCCACATGAGTTCTGAGTGGCCAGGAACCTAGTGAGTCATTAGCTGTGGTAACATACAGCAGGTAGGCCTATGTTTGTGCACATACATCAGACTGGTAGAATAGCGTGCATCGGCTAGGATCAATGCCAATTGCCAGCAAAGAAGCCAATGCTTCTCTCTTTGCCTTCTTCAATGCATCGGGCTTCTGTGGTACTGTGATTGCGTGCAAGTCCACGACCGAATATAAGAGGCGAGTGGACTCTGGCTCCTCATGTTGACGCTGAACCCATTGCCGCAATGCACCGACATAGTTGCCCAGGTGCGGGACGCCGGTCGGCTGGATGCCCGAAAGTATCACCCGAGGTTGTAGGGACTGTGTCGACAGAAATCGCCGCATTGCATATGTTTGGGTGAGTTCAATGGCTGCTCGCGAAAACCCCTTGAACGATCTCAGCCAGCTGCCTGAATCTTGGAGCTTCAACTTTTGTTTGATGCAGCTAGGTATGTGATGCAGCTAACGGTGCGCAGGGGCGTGTATCTACAAGGCCCGCATTTGCGAAAATCTGGAGCAAATAATTCGGCAAGCATTAATATATAAAGAAAAGCAATAAATAGGCTGCGAAAGTACATTAGTTTTTGTAATACTTCATTTTCCTCTGTTCCTTATTTCTTTGACATAGAAAATACTGTCGATATGTGCTGTGGGATCTAATACGTGGGGATAGGTAAAAGAAAAAACCCATGAGGGGCGAGGAGGATGAACAAAAAAAAAAAAAAATCCGGCATCGGCAAGCAGCAGAGAAAAGAGGAAACTTTTTGTTCGGATAGAATGGTATTAGGAATATGAATATTTTATAAGCTAAAGCAATTCGATTAAATCTACTGCTGTTGGTGTTCATCGCATTGCTTTTTATGTTCTTGATAGAAATAAGTAAGATGTCGCGAGTGGAAAAAAAAAAACCCACGCAACTACGCCCAAATTTCATCATACATAAACTGAATTAATTGTGCGAACCAATTAATCAAATTAATTTTACACGCAACGGCGTTGCCAAATTCATAACTACTAGTTAGGATTAATTTTTTATAAGCTGCCGAAAAATAGAAATCTCATCAAGTCGAGCGACGTAGATGGATTAATTAATTGACTGTCAACGAAAATGTATTTTAACAACTCAGAACTATCATCACATATTATCTGTCGCATTTCGCATAGCCCATTCCCGAAACGCAATAGATGCATTTCTGAACATTCCCAAATGACGTCAGGCAGACTCAAACATTTGCTCGGCCCCGATAGAACTTCGACAATAATACACCTCGGTAGAAGATAGCGTGAGGAAGCCTACAGTACATTCTCAGCCGGCCATACTAAGCCGTGCGCAGCCTGTATATAAGCTGCTTTCCCTCGCTCGCACAAACCAGTACTCTGGTAGACTTTATAGAATTGAATGGAAAGAGATGTTTCGGTACGTTGCCGGAGGCACTTGCTACATATAACGTAACAAGGTGGAACTGCCGTCTCAATGTGGCATGTCAACAGCGTACGATCCACCGCAGGCTGTGGGGGGAGGGGTACCAGAACCGCAGGTATCCGTCTGGCAGGTTACGCACAAGATATATCAGTTCCCCCACCAAGGGTCGTTTTGATGTTGCGAGTGAGGCCAGTGGCAATTCCTTGGAAACATCATACATTCTGTTTTCCAAGTCCTCGACTCTTTTCTCATACCCCTTTGTTTCGTTGTACATCAGCATCACCAGACACTATGGATCGTGTGAATACCACACCCCGCCTTGCGGAACTACGCAAGCTGATGAAGGAGAACAACATCAGTGCTTACAGTGAGTCTATTCGGGCGACAACGAACTGAGCGGCGCTAATTGTCAAACAGTCATTCCCTCCGGCGACAGTCATGCCTCCGAGTACGCTGCTGACTGCTTCAACCGCCGCGAATACATCTCCGGCTTCGATGGATCCGCTGGCACTGCCGTCATCAGCGAGCAGGCGGCGGCACTCTCGACCGACGGCCGATACTTTAACCAGGCTACTACGCAGCTGGACGAGAACTGGCGACTGATTAAGTTCGGCATCCCCGAGGAGATCACCTGGCAAGACTGGGTCGCGGAGCAGTGCAAGGACGGCAAGGCGGCGGGCGTCGACCCCACGCTCATCACCCCGTCCGTGGCGAAGAAGCTCTCGGAGACGATCCAGAAGGCTGGCGGCTCTGGACTGGTTGCCATCACCGATAACCTGGTCGACAAGGTCTGGGGCAGCGAGCGTCCCACTGCACCCACCAACAAGGCTTTCGTCCACCCGGAGAAGTACGCTGGCAAGAGCGTCAAAGACAAGCTCGCCGAGCTCCGCGAGGAGATCACTAAGAAGAAGGCCACCGGTATCTACGTCACGGCTCTGGATGAGATTGCTTGGCTCTTCAACGTGCGCGGCAACGATGTCGACTACAACCCGGTCTTCTACTGCTACGCCTCTGTCACACAGGACGAAGCCATCCTCTACGTCGAGGAATCCAAGGCCGACCAGTCCGTCCGCGAGCACCTCACCGCCAGCGAGGTCAAGATCAAGCCCTACAGAAGCTTCTTCGCTGACGTCGAGAAGGCGTCCGACGGCAAGTACCTGATCACCGACACCGCCTCGTGGGCCGTCAAGACTGCCATCGGCAGCGACGACAAGGTCGAGGAGGTGAAGAGCTCCATCACCGATGCCAAGTCAATCAAGAACGAGGTCGAGCTGGAGGGCATGCGAGCCTGCCACATCCGTGACGGCGCTGCTCTGACATCCTACTACGCCTGGCTGGAGAATGAGCTCATCGAGAAGAAGTCGTCCATCGATGAGGCGCAGGCCGCGGACAAACTGATGGAGTTCCGCAAGAAGCAGGACCTGTTCGTCGGCGAGTCGTTTGCGACCATCTCGTGCAGCGGACCCAAGTAAGAACGCACCCGTGACTGTTGAAGGCGTACACTAACATGTCTCTCTAGCGCCGCCATCATGCACTACCATGCCAGGCACGGCAAGAGCTCCGTCATTGACCCCAACGCCGTCTACCTTTGCGACGCTGGTGCCCAGTACTATGACGGCACGACGGATACCACTCGCACGATGCACTTTGGCACCCCGACCGCGCGCGAGAAGGATGCCTACACCCGCGTCCTCAAGGGGCTCATCGCTCTTCACCGTGCTGTCTTCCCCAAAGGCGCCACTGGGTTTGCCCTGGACGTCCTTGCCAGACAGTTCCTCTGGGTACGTCATTCGATGTCTTGCATGTTTGTATCATGGCTAACCCGCTCCAGAACGCCGGCCTCGACTTCCGCCACGGTACCGGCCACGGTGTCGGTTCGTTCCTCAACGTCCACGAAGGCCCCATGGGCATCGGCGCCCGCCCAGCCTACAACGAGTTCGCCCTGAAGCCCGGCAACGTGCTCTCCAACGAGCCCGGTTACTATGAGGACGGCAACTTTGGCATTCGTGTTGAGAACGTCATGGCCGTCACCGAGGTCAAGACGACGAACAACTTTGGCGGCACGCCCTACTACGGATTTGAGAACTTCACGATGGCCCCGTACTGCAGCAACATGATGGAGATGTCCCTGCTGACCCAGGAGGAGAAGGACTGGATTAACGCCAAAAACCAGGATACTTTGAACAATCTCCAGGGTCTTCTTGCTAACGACGAGTTGGCGCTGGCCTTCCTCAAGCGTAACACTGAGCCGATCTAAAGGCGCACAAACGCCGCGAGGATAAAAGTCAATAAAAATGATGATGTAAACCACGGCTTCCCAACCCATATCCTAAGCATCGGTGACTCGGTCAAGATTTTGCGGGGGATCGGAATCAGGCTAAAGACGTCGACACCCATTCTCGAAGCGATCTATGGACGGTTGTCAGCTATGTGCATGCGCGTGACCGACCAGGGAGCCAAACCTGTAGGGATCCTGCGACAAGACCGCCGAGGAAGACGAGGGTGCGAGAGAAGAAGGCAATGACCACGCCGGCTCCGAATCCTATCCCGAGGCAGCCATTACGTTAGCAGGCACGAAGTGACGGAGCTTCGAGGGAGAGATGCCTACCGAGAATGCTGCCGCGTGACAGCTGCTCGATGATCTGGGGCGACAGCCGGCTGGCGGGAGGCGCCTCGCGTCGACGAAGCTGCTGCGAGACGGGGACCGACTCGATCGCGTCGAACTTGACCGGGTGCCGGAGCGCAAAGGAGGCACCAACGCAGGCGGCCGGGGCGAGCCCCAGCGCAAAGAGTCTAGTTACGGGTCTGAGTCGCGACATGACAATGGGCGTTGGTGGAATCTCGGTGCATGCACGATGGCGTTGTGATGGTGTTGGGGGAACAAGCAGACACCGGCAGTGACGTAGCCGGATGCGGCGGGGCTGCTAGTACGTAATGGGAGCTTCTGGCACCCCTGGAAGTATGTTTTTGTGCTTGCTTATTACAGGACTTGTAAGAAGCCTGATTACTTGAACAATTTCCTCCGGCTGCGATTGAGCAGCGCGTACGATATTGTAAGGGAGAGTATCGTGGCTTGTCGCAACTGCTGGATGGATGCACCGCCGATCTCGGCTCTGCGCTGGACTTCGCTACGAGCGCTGAGGATGCCTCGAGAGTCGCCGCCACATAGTCGTGCGTGCATTTATGCACATGATTTTAATTATCAGATTGACACGTCCGATGCAATTCTTTCTCGATTTTTGTTTTAAAATACATATATTGCCCCCGGCGTCCGATGTAGGGGTGTTTGCGGGCTGATGTGATGCGGCGCCGCTGGTGTGGCAGGTGTGGCTGTGGCTGGTGCGAGGGTACTTGGAGACGGGAGTCGGCGGATGTACCTTTGCTCCCGCCAGGTACCACCCTGGCGGAGCCGCCTGGCCACTGCCGTGTACCCAGCACCAGAGCCAAGCCAGAGTGCTCAACGTGGCTGGAGTGACGTCTCCATCGCCCTACCACAGGACACGCTTCTTCTCCAACATCTGGCCGTGACGGGCCTGACGATAACATAATTCCTAGCCTCCGCCCTAGAATCTGCGCCGCACACCCCGCCGTTTCTCTACCTTCCTTCCTTCCTATTTTCTTCCCTCAGATCTCGCGATGGATGGTGCTCGTTTGCCCGTGGAGGCCTGGTTTTGGGAGACACCTGTGTGCACGCGATGGTGGACCACGGCGACGCTGCTGGCCAGTGCCTTGGTGCAGTGCCGCATGGTCTCGCCCTACCAGCTCTTCTATAGCTACCGAGCTGTTTTTCATAGATCACAGGTACGTTGCGCTGAAATAGCCCCGGATGTGCCTTGTCGCTGATCTCGTCGCAGTACTGGCGTCTGGTAACGTCGTTTCTCTACTTTGGCCCATTTTCGATCAACCTACTCTTCCACATCTACTTCCTCCAGCGATACTCACGGCTTCTCGAAGAATCCTCCGGTCGGTCAGCCGCGCACTTTTCCTGGCTCTTGCTGTACGCCATGGTCAGCCTGATCGTCCTTTCGCCGCTCATTTCCCTGCCGTTCCTGGGGCACCCTCTCTCCTCGACACTCGTATACATTTGGTCCCGCCGAAACCCGGACACGCAGCTGAGCTTCTTGGGCGTGCTTGTCTTTACCGCTCCGTACCTGCCGTGGGTGCTGATGGGTTTCAGCCTGGTGATGCACGGCAACGTCCCGAAAGACGAGATCGTCGGTGTCGTCATTGGCCATATCTGGTACTTCTTCTCAGACGTGTACCCTCCTCTTCACAACGGGTCGCGGCCCCTGGACCCTCCCGCATGGTGGCGCCGGCTTTTCGAGGGCAGACCTGCCCAGCCCTCGGCCGACGGCGTGGACGACATGATCCAGGCTGGGATCCGCGACGCTCCAGTTGCGGAAGCTCGCTAGACACATCACATCACTTAGCATCTTTGGCGCACCACGGGAAACGGAATCGCGTGCAGAGGGAGAAAAAAAATCTGCCGCTATCTTGTTTATAAAATGATTTTATTTGGGACATGGCGTTTGCGAGACAGTACACGGATAATAGAGGCAGTTTCACCTGGGAGAAGAAAATCAAATATATTTCACCAGCGTATCCCGTTATTGGATTGGACTTTGTGATTTGTTCTTGGTCTCTTGGTAAGGGTCTAGCAGCGGCAATTAGTTAGACATCCATGACAGCGACCTACCTATGGTGACATGGCGGCAGCTGGTGCGATGGCCTACCGCAATCTGTGGTGGGGAACGCATGTGCTTGGAGGGGCTTATGTAACTGGTGAGCGGTGCATCAAGGCGGTTGTCTGACGACATCGGCTGCAAATTTTACCCCTCCTCACAACACCCTGCCAGCTCAAAATGAAAGCGTATATATATGACAACCTACCGGTGGGTGCCCCGCGTAATCGTTGGTGCTGCGCCGTTTGCTAACCATCCTGAAGGGCGACCAGCGCCTGGCGCACGACTCGGGCAAGACCGTCGACGCCGACGCCCTAGGCAAGCTCGGTGTTCTATACTACCGCATCCCCGAGCTTGATGGCGTGAACGAGCTGGCCAAGGAACGTGGCTACAAGAACCGTGACGAGATCTTTGTCTCGCCGGAAAAGATGGGCGACATCTACGAGGAAAAGGTTAAGTCGTTCTTCCACGAGCACCTGCACGAGGATGAGGAGATCCGATATATCCGTGATGGCCAGGGTTACTTTGACGTCAGAAGCCAAGACGAAAACTGGATCCGCATCCAGCTCTCAAAAGACGATCTGATTATACTGCCCGCTGGTATCTACCACCGTTTCACAACGGACGAGTCTAACGTAAGATTCTTTGTAACCTGCATAACAGCAAATATTGCTAACAGAGAACAGTATGTCCACGCCATGCGACTTTTCAAGGATGAGCCCAAATGGACTCCGCTGAACCGCTGCCCGGAGCTCGACGACAACAAATTTCGCAAGGAGTACGTCGACGAATTCCTTGCCTAAGGAGGGCAGGCTGCGACGCCAATGTGTCTTTGACAAGCAGTTGAAGCACAGATTTAGCGGTAAAAATAATGAAAAGACGCATATCCAACTGTTTATTCTGCGCGCATAAGAGTGTATGTACCAGACGACTGTAGCGGAAAGGACCAATGCTTCCGCACCAATGGCTCTAGCCACCCACCACGTATTTGTAACAGTAAAAAAAAGGTCATACATGATGATTTACAGTCACCATAGTGCATGAATGGATAATTATCTGCCGCGCATTCATCTTATTGCGCTCAACGGCTGGCCGATCCCTTTCCGGAGCTGAGCTTGGTGGGGCGCCAATCAAGGCCTCCGCGTTAGCATTGTCGCTAACTCGGCAGTTCGCTCTCTGCAGCTGCCGTCTGCTGGTTCGACCACCTGAATCATGTTCCTTGGATAAATACCCCAGCCTTCCGCCGCCCACGCTGCGTAGCCAATCATACACCCCTATGGAATCTGCTGCGTGTGGTTGAAAGCGCGGTCGACTAAGGAGGTCGAACTTGAGCGCTGTTTAATCGTCTTCGACAGTGGTTGACTACCAAACATGGACGTCTCCGAGGATGGAAAACCCCGGCTGCAGCTGCCAGCCAGCTGCGAACCGCCCGTGGGCAACTCTAAGCCTCTTGTTTGGATTGTACGTCTATCGGCACCCTCGATTCAGTGCGATTGCTGACAGGTTTAGATCTTTGGCGGCACTGGGCACATGGGCCGGTCCCTCGTTAAATCTGCCCTGTCTAAAGGCGACTATGTTGCGTCAATCGGCAGAGTGTTTGAATCTACGCCGGAGGAAATGGCCAACATTCATGAGAATTGCCTCGGCGACCTCTGCGATGTGCGATCGCGCGAATCTGTCACCAATGCCGTCAAGCGCGCTCTGGATCATTTTGGCCACGTTGACGTCGTCGCCAACTGTTCAGGCTATGGCGTCATCGGCTCATGCGAGGACCAAGATGAACACGACCTCCGGAACCAGTTTGAGACCAATTTCATGGGAACGCTTCATATAATCAACGCCACACTTCCTTACTTTCGACGACAGAGCAACGGCAGATATCTCATCTTCAGTTCGACATCGGGCGCCCTTGGCGTTCCTGGGTTAGGCCCGTATTGCGCAACAAAGTATGCCGTGGAAGGTCTCATCGAGGCCATGCTCTACGAGACGGACATTTTCAACATCAAAGCCACTCTGATTGAGCCTGGCCTAGTGCGGCGCGATGAGCCCTTGACGGAGGACTCGGACAGCCCGCTACCTACCTGGGGCCATTTCTTCATCAAGCCGGCGAGCGATGGATACTCGGATGCCACATCGCCTGCTTTGCATGCCAAGCGAATGGTGCAATGGCTCGGCGATCGGCAGCCAACGAGCGCAGTCAAATGCGCCGAGCTCGTATGGCAGCTCGCTCACTGCTCCTATCCGCCGTTGCGCCTGTTACTGGGCAGCTACGCTATCGAGAGTATACGCGACAGGATGCGCTCCGTTACAGAAGAGCTGGAGGACTGGAAGCATCTAAATTTTGTTTCGCCGACTGGTGAAAAGGACGATGAGAACAAAGACACTGCTATGGATACCAGTTCATAGCAGCGGGTTGCAAATAGGTCATGCTGGGGAATACCTTGACAAATTATACTTGCTTCTTGTACATTTACTGTAATATAAAAACGGGCTTGGATAGTGGCATACGCACTGGTTTCTTGAATCGCTTTTTTTATGTTTAGCGAGTCCCAAAAGCTGTATGATACAAATATTAGAGTTGTATCATACTTGCTTGATAGGTACTTGGCTATGCGTCAACACAGTAAGGCATCGATGGGCACTGACGTCAAGACCACATAGCATTTTTTTCAGTGCCAGGGGCGATACTGATTTTTTTTTTTTTTTGGTAATTTTTATTTAATACATCTTATTTCCCTCCATCGTTCATCTTCCAAATCCTTCCTCCCAACAGTTGGACTATCTGCTGCCTGCTGCAGCGACAGGCACGGGTTCCAATTGTGGCATCTGACTGGGCCCACACAGCACCGCGAACAGCCCCGTGACAGAGCTGTTGCAGCGCGCCGAGGTCTCTGTTGCGGTGACCTGGTCCCTGAAACTCATGGAATCGTTCGCGCTCCACTCCCCAACCAAATTACTCTGGGCGACATGCTTTGCCGCCAAATAATTTCATCCTTGTTACTGAGCTTTTCCATGTCGCGATCCTCTTCTCTCTGCGTTGCAATTTGAGCTCCGAGCTGCGCGCGCGTCAGTACAGCTACCATGATCCCGCTACTCAACAAGCGTACGTCCCAAGTGTCCACCGCGACTTGGTTCTCAGGAGCAGCGACGTGCCCTTGAACCGCGCATCGTGCGTGCCTAGCTGACTGAACGTTATAGCTTTCGTGGCTCTCTCGAGCGTGGTGGGAACAGCTCCTGATGAGTGTATGTACTTTTTTGCCCAGCTTTCAGCTCTCGCCTAACACTCAACAGTGAAAATCATCTTCTCGTTCTTGCTATCATATCCGCTCGCTGGAGTGCTGAAGCGTATACCTGATGCCAAGCCAGCTTACAAGAACTTCTTCATCATCGGGTAAGCTCTTCAAGCACAAGTATCTACAAGTCTCCGTCTTACTAACAGCTCAGCACTTCCTTGTTCTACCTCGTTGGACTGTTTGACCTGTGGGGTGGTCTCCGTACCATTGCCATCAGCTCCGTTGGCACGTACTGCCTGGCAAAGTACATGCGCAAGAGCCCGTATATGCCATGGCTCGGCTTTCTGTTCCTCATGACGCACATGTCCATTAGCCACATCAAGCGCCAGATTCAGAATGACCCCTCTGTTGTCGATGTCACCGGCGCGCAGATGGTGCTCCTCATGAAGCTGAGCGCCTTTTGCTGGAACATTGCCGACGGCCAAATTCCGGAGGACCAGCTGTCTGATTTCCAAAAGGAGCGCTCGTTGAAGGAGCTTCCCAGCATCTTGGACTACACTGCCTATGTCATGTTCTTCCCTTCGCTTCTCGCCGGTCCTGCCTTTGACTACGTTGATTATCAGCGATGGATTGACACGACCATGTTTGACGTTCCCGCCGGTGTCGACCCGTCGAAAAAGCCTCCGTCGCGAAAGAAGCGCAGAATCCCGCGCAGTGGTACACCGGCTCTGTTCAAGGCCGTCACGGGTCTTATCTGGGTCGGCCTGTTTGTCAACCTGGCTGGCACTTTTAACCACGAGGTGCTGACTTCGGATTCATACATGCAGAAAGGCTTCCTCAACCGCGTCTTCTTCATGTATACAACTGGTGTTGTCACACGCCTCAAATACTATGGAGTCTGGACCCTGACAGAAGGCGCGTGCATTCTCGCGGGTCTCGGCTACAATGGCATCGACGCAGTCACCGGCAAAGTTTCGTGGAACCGCCTGCAAAACATCGATCCCATTGCCGTTGAAACCGCGCAAAATCCGCGCGCCTATCTTGGCGGCTGGAACATGAACACCAATCACTGGCTCCGCAACTACGTCTACCTTCGCGTCACTCCTCGCGGTAAGAAGCCCGGCTTCCGCGCCAGCATGATTACGTTTGCTACCAGCGCGCTTTGGCACGGCTTCTATCCCGGATACTATCTCACTTTTATTCTTGCGAGCTTGATTCAGACTTCAGCCAAGAGTAGGTTTCTCCGCGTCTGCTTACCTCAAACATATTGGGCTAACAAATCTAGATTTCCGCCGCCATGTCCGGCCCTTTTTCCTGGATGCCAACACGGGAGCACCGACCAAGAACAAGAAGTACTACGACTTTGTCACTTTCCTGGTCACGCAAATCACTTTTGGATTTACCACCATGCCGTTCTTGGTGCTCAGCTTCAATGGCTCTCTCCTGGCGTGGTCCCGTGTCTACTTCTACGCCCTCGTTTGGACGGTCGCCTCGATGGCCTTCTTCGCGTCGCCCGGAAACGCTTTCCTCAAGAAGCAACTCGAGAAGCGACAAGGAAAGGCGCATGCCAAGCTCGTGCGATCCATCAGCACGGACAGCCTCACAGGTGGACATCCGATTCTGGGCATTTCCAAGGATCCCGAGAGGGATCTTACTGAAGCCATGGAGGAGATCCGTACAGAGGTCGAGGCGCTGCAGAAGAAGAAATCTTCGTAAACATTGGCGAATGCGAGTCTCCAACCCTAATTTCCCAGGGAATGGTGTTACGAGTGCATGACTGAAGGCGTCCAGTTGAATCATTAGTCGGGAGAGCACGATAGATCGAAGCAGGTCCAGGAATCATTGCGAAGAATAGAATAACCCATTAATCATATTTCCATTATCTAAAAAGGAGTGTCGAGGACATAAAAATAACATAAGTATATCGTAGAGGCGTAAGAAATCGCCGGTCATAGAGGAAAAGCCAGCGTCACGGGGCTGTGGATCAATCTTGCCACCAGTTGACGGCTGTTCATCCTCTCATCCGGTATTATATGGTACAAAATGACTTGGTCAGCGAAGATTGCGCCGAAACCAGTCAGAGTTCGAAAAGAATGAGCTGCTTTTGTGTGTACAGTTGTAATAGAGAGTTGCCAAATTGTGTATAGTATCAGTTTCGAAGAGAAAAAGGAAAAGGAAAAGAAAGGATTGCAGAGTTGACGCCAAGGATTATCAATGTCGTAAGCGTATCATGTGTCGTATACCTCAGTGCAACTCGTCGGGATGTATTTGCGTCGAAAATTGCAAATTATATGGTAAAGAAGAAAAATCGAAATGGTGTGAAAGAGTGTTGATATGAAGTTGTTGAAAAAGTGGCGTTGTCGGTTGCGAGAGAGGACAGTAGAAATGTTTTGTGATAGTCAAAGGTTACGCCCATCGCTGTTGAACGCCGAGGGCGATCAAAACGGCGAAAGCGCCAATGATCAAAAGACCAATGACGGCCATGGCTCTGTTCAGGTCTCGCCACCATTTTGCGCGGTTGTAGAGAGCCACTTCCTTGGCGAGCTGGGACGGGCTGGCGCCGTCGTCCTCGGTGAGATCAATGTGGCTTGTGCTCGGAAAGTCTTTCTCGATGAGACCACGGTTCGTTGGCAGTGGCATAAACGCGGCCACCATCCAGGCAATAGGGAAAAGAAACCCAGACATGAACAGCACTACCTGCACATTTCGTCGTGCTGTGATGCAGCCCTCCACCGACAGTGCATTGGATGGAGGGTCCCAGATGCCGTAGGTGCTTGCTCTTTTGTCACGTCGCAGGTGCGGTGACCACAGGCTGGATGTCTGCTTCTTCAGCGTTCGGGCCCATGATAGGTCGGGGTACGACCTCTTGACGGTAACATGGGGCACACCGTCCGCGGTGGCAGGAGCTTCGTGCTGGCGGTGGGGGAGGTTTCCAAATCGTTCTACGCTGGGAGAGCGTCGGGGGAGGGAACTTGCCCGCTGGCTGCCTGTGTTGGAAGAGCGAATGGAGTCGCGGGAAGCCTGGTGAGTGAGAAATCTCCGTTCACCGCTGCCGTAGTATAGCCTGGCCCATGCTGGAATGGCCCAGTTGGTTGCTCTGGCGCTTGCGGAAGACCAAACGTTGCGATCCGAAGCATAGTTAGGAACCATGTTCGGGAAACCGCCTCTCCGGGAAGGACGATGGTGCAAGAGGTCGCGTAGATCTGTCAGGCCATCGCCGTGCTCGTCTTGGTCGCCGACAAGACGGTACTCTCTCTCTTTTCCTTTTCCATAGGCGACCTGCGGCCAGTCGACTGGCTCGGATGTAGGAGTGACTTGTCGTGTGAAAGAGTACTCGCCAGGTTCAAAGTCATCGCCAGAGAAGTCCGGACTCCTTTGGCTTGGGCCAGCCAACGGAGAGGTAGATCCGCGTTCGTTGCTGAAGTCACTTTCCGAGAAAACGGTGGATAGAGGCGGCTGTGATTGGAACTGATGACCTCTCGGCGTAGATGAGGGAGATCCTGACTGGGAAGGGGCTCTGGCGCTGCGAGATCGGGGCGGATATATTCTTGAACCAAATAGAGCACGGGCAGCGTCATGGTTGATCATGGCAGACCAGGCGGCGAGGAATCTTGGCGATGAGCCTCCCTGAGGAAGCTTGACAGAAATGGGTCTGTCGGTGAATAGCTTGCGTGCAGGGTTGAGCGGCGCCACAACCAAGCTCTCCCTCGAGAATTCCGATTTGAGGCGTGATGCAGCAGGTGTGCCGCCGACTGACGGAGTTTCGGCACCGCCATGCTTCACATAGTTTGGCTCACTGTCCTCAGTTCTAGGGCGCGACTGGCTACCAAGAGAGTAGTCGGATGAGCCGGAGTCTCCCAGAACGCGAAAGTTTTGATCACTGGACGGTGAGAAATCGCCCAGCTCCAGAGATGGCTGACTGTGAATGATATACTTTGGCAGTGGCTGCTTGATGATGCGGAAATTTGGCGTGTCGGCAGCAGCTGGGCTCTCTGCGAATGAGTTGGGTAGCGGTTTCCGGGGTATCAGCATGGAACTTTGGCGTGCAGCAGTAGTGATCATCTCCAGTGAGGGTAGATGCGCCTTGATGGGGGTGGTGATGGGCGAGAATTGTGCATTGAACTCTGACTCGGGCGTCTGGTGGTATACTTTGCGTAGCCCTCCAACAAATTCGTAGTTCCATGGCGAGGATGTGCTTGCAACATTGGCCCTTGGCTGGGGCGGCGTCTTCTCGTCTGGCGAGGTTGGAGCAGAATCTTGCTGCTGGAGAGCCAGAGTCGAGCTGCGTCGGCCATAGCTGTAGGTGACGGATGAATTCCTCCCATACGTGCTGTTTGTGATTGTTGAGTTGAGAATTGAGCTCGAGTATATGGAGCTTGATTCATGTTCCACCTGTGGCAGCAGTGAAAATGTCTTGTCTGAATGCACGTTGATGACATGTCGGAGACGGCGGCTTGTTGATGATGAAGTAGAGGGCCGTCGAGGCGTACTGGCCCTGCGCCCTCCCGCCTCATGGTTGGGGGATCTCGGATATCCCCCGAGTGGCGATACCGGGCTAGCTGCTACCGGGCTGGAGTCTGCAGGTAGCCGTTGTGTCTGTGGTGTGTCGCTTTGGTATACTTCCACATTGGCCGGGGAAATTCCGGATGTCGGACTGCAAGTGTCTCTATCCAGGTGAGAGGCAACAGAATAATCTGAACTGAGGCGAGGCGGGCTATATGGGACAACCCGGATTTGAAGATTACTTTGGAGGTTGCTGCGGTCCTGCAAAGGCAGCCGTCGCGGGGTTGACATGGCGGAGCGCTCTTAGGCGGTCGATGGTGTACTCGCTGAACCCATTGCCCGGTGATACTATCGTGAATGGGATATTGCTTTCCTCAGACCTGGTTTCGACTCTTGCTTTCAAATCCAGGCCCGTATTCTGTGTGTCAGGCGCGTAGTAGTGAGTGCGACTGCGCTGCAGATGGTGGACGCTGTCACGATCAATTGGTCCAGATTTCCTTCTTGTAAGTGAGAACTGTGACCCTTTCTCAATCTTTGCGGTGTTTGATGAGAATTGAACACGATACTATGGTGATTGGCGAATGTGGTGGCGATCAACAGTATCGGATGGTGACCAGCAGATGGTGGATGGGCGGAGCATGTAAACGTAGTGAGCGTAGAGAGCGTGTTGCAAGTGCAGTATTAAGAAATAGGCGCGTAATAGAAAATTATGAATGAGCGAATAGAATGAAAATGAAATAGCTGTGTGCAGACTGAATAGGAAAAATAAGGAACAAAAGAAGTTTGCTGGATGAAGGAGAGAGCCACAGCGCACAATATGCAGGCCGGGCAAGTTTGTGGGATGGCGGCCGCGCTCCTGGATGCAGCCGGGGCGCGAACAGGTCGGTGGACTGGCTGGGGTATGACCATGACGGCCAGAACGGGCAAAACTGGACCAGTGGCCATGGAAGCAGGGCCACATTGTCTCTGACCTGCAGACCCAGCCCATAAGACTTTCGGAGGGAACCATAGGTACTCCGTAGGGGCAGCTGCAGCTAGTGGCGCAGGTTTAATAACTTGCTGCATATGGGAGCCACTCGAGCTCCATTCTGCACTGGCGTTTATTGGGCAGACCCGTGTACCTGAGAAGAAACAGCTCTCCCATTCTCGCCAGTCATGGTCTCTCTTCTGAGTCTTGCGGTGAGGACGCCAGGGGAAACGACCAGGTCTTGCAGAAGCTCATCTCGTGAGCGTGGGCAGTGGATGACCTTGGGCGTTGCCGTCTCCGGAGTTTGGCAGCGACGTCTAGACATCAGATGGCTCGTTAGCCAGTATTACGGGTCTCTTCTTTCCCCCTTGGACCATTGTGGCCGCCGCTGTACCCGCCGGGCTGGTACGGCTGTGCCTGGCTGGTTGTTTTAGCCTTTCTTTTTGCCTGTGCTGATCTTTTTTTACTTTGGTGCGAGGAATTGGGGCTACCCTGCATACGAACATCATTTTCTCCCGATCGC
Source organism: Paracorniculantispora psalliotae (assembly GCA_002796755.1). Taxonomy (NCBI): domain Eukaryota; kingdom Fungi; phylum Ascomycota; class Sordariomycetes; order Hypocreales; family Cordycipitaceae; genus Paracorniculantispora; species Paracorniculantispora psalliotae. The sequence continues at coordinate 574,946 of PHFE01000051.1, read as the reverse complement.
GATAGTTTTGCACACTAGATGCCACTATTGCCACTTTCGTCTTTGTATTGGGTGCAGTCTGGGTTTAAGCTATCTGATTGTTGGCGTTGGCTTGTGTCTGGTGCGAGTTGCGTGTCGGATATCAAAGTCCATGCAAACTGGCACTGGACAATTTTGGTATGGTACCTGCACCAGCCCGAGTGGGCACATGCTGCGCACTACCAAGGTCACTCCCTTTTGCACCGTCATCTTCTACATCTGCAACCACCAAGACTACGTAGAAATTCATGTACCTGCAGACGACAGAACACACAATCAAGACACGGCAGTCGCAGCTCGAGCCAGTACATGCAAGACAAGAACGAGTGGACAAATCGCATCTGAGGAGTCGAGCTGATCTGAACACACATGCGACAGACATGCTACTGCTCACAACTCCACGCGACCAGAAAACCCCCCCAATCATGCTCAATTCGCAAGCAGAAAAAGCAAGCGGTACCACTGCCTTCCACTGCCAGCCATCAACTCCCAGCGCTTCCTGAAACGAAAAGGTCCCCCAGCCTGCCGTCGTGGCCCGTGGCGTGAGGAGGGCTGACTAGTGCACCGAGGCTAATGCGGCGCCCTGCACTTGCACATCTGCGACCTGCATGGATGCGAAATTACCACTGCAGGAGTAATTTTAGCATCCGACGCGTTTCCTGCCAGGACGCGTCGCAGCCCGTGGCAAAGGACTGGACCCTAGGTGTTGCACAGACAAACACAACTGGTGTGTCTTGGAGGTGTGCAGGAGAACGGACAATGGGAAACAACAACAAGAAGCCCTGTAACAACTAGCAAACAAGCACCCTGCTGGAATCGTAGACAAGCTCAATCTAATCGTAGACCCGTTCAAACCTGGAACCGCGCGCTAGCCACCGAACAACGCAGGCATATCTCCAGACGTAGGCCGTCAAAACGGGCCTCCCAAGCTGGCCACGAAAGTCCGACCCAGTCGTTCCCCAAATGTAATGAGCCATGCAACATGACGCCGCTTCTTATCCATAATTAGAGACGTGTTTCGACCCAGGTCGATCGAGACGACACCGGGTAACAAGCTGATCCAACCAAGCCCCACACCAGCCAGACCCAAGCACACGAGCCAGGGCCAGGCTGATATCGCTGGGCGACCAGGGGTTCAGAACTTCCAACCACGGCTGACGGGCTGCCAAGTTCCAACTACCGAGTGACGGACAATTTTTTCTTTTCGCCCTGATCATCAGAGCCGGATTCTGGTCGCCGGAGCCAAATAGTCAGCATGGACACGGAAGCGGCTGCGCCCGATGCTGGGCTTAGCATCAGCCAGGCCGCTGGCCTCATGGTAAGTCGTCTGCCATGCCATGCCATGCCATGTCATGACAACGCACACCGCCGCCACCTCGAAACTGACATGGGCCAAAATAGCTGGCATACTCCATCATATATGTGCTACCCCTTTATGGATCCGATGCGACGAGGCCCTCGCCAACCCGGTCCAGAGACGATCCGGCTGCAATCCGTGCCCGTGTGCGCGCCGTGACGCTCTCCACCACAGCTTGCTCTGTCGTTACGCTCATCACGCTGTCGTTCATATCCGAGGAGCACTCCGCCCTCTATCTGATGGGCTACTGGCCTGTACGCCCGATTGAGTCTGCCAAGGCCCTTCTGCTGACTGCCATTCTATTCGCTGGCCCTCTCTACGAGAGCCTGTTCATTGATGGCGGCTGGCGCTACCTTGGATCTGGCCTGCAGCATCTTTGGCAGAGCTGGCCAGAGTGGCGAAACATTGTTGCAGTATGTGCTTCTCTGACTGCACGCCATCCAAAGTCAACACTCATCTTAACAGCGTCCGTCGACTAACACGCTGCAGGGCCCCGTTACCGAAGAGTGCCTCTTTCGCTCTGCCGTAGTCCCGCTTCTGGTAGTCGCCAAAGCTAGCCCTACCAGTATCATTTTCCTGTCGCCTCTTGTATTTGGCGGTGCTCACGCCCACCACTTTTACGAATTCCGACTGGCTAACCCCGGTGTTCCCATCTACGCGGCAGTAGCCCGTACTATTATCCAGTTTGCGTACACATCCTTGTTCGGAGCATACGTCACCTTCCTATTCCTACAAACAGGATCTCTCCTCGCCGTAGTGCTTGTACATGCTCTCTGCAACTCTCTTGGCCTCCCGCGCGTCTGGGGGTACATGGAGCCGTACTGGCTGCCCATCAACACAAGTAAAGACGCACTTCTGAAATGGACAATCCCCTACTATGTTCTATTAGTTGGAGGTCTGGTGTACTGGTGGCAAAGCCTGTACTCTCTGACAGACTCTCCCTTGGGTCTTTTGAACTAGCGCATGGATCAATGTCCAATTCATAATTCGGAGAATCATCAATCGAGATACGCATCATAGCCAGCCAAGACACAAAATAACACATGTCTCTCCATAGACTCACACAAAAAGCTCAACGAAACAGTTTGAGAGGAAATGTTTATTTTCTATGAAATTTCCGAAAACAACAACAACAACAACAACAATAACAACAACACCGTGATTTTCTTCTACCGCGCATCTAATCTTACACCTGGTAGAGAACCTGGCATGGCATAATCATCATCGTCTCGCCAAGACCGTCTCTGACGCATGGAAGCAGCGTCCCTCAGGTCCGCATCACCAAATGAACCCCGGCTGCGATTGTCCTCGCGTAATTCGCGCTCAGTTTCCTTGCCCTTTGAGCGGCCCATCGAGCCGGAACCCTCGCCCATGGCGTCATCCGGCCCCCTCGTATTCTTCTTGCGCGGCCAGAGACTGGGCAAAGCAATTTCTTGGAACCGCGGCTCTACAGCCCGTTCGTCAAACCACTTATGCAATCTTGCCTCAACGAGCTGTGCAATCTTGGGGACATCCTGCAGTCTCGACCGACTGCCTAGCAGACTTCTGACGGAAAAGTCTAGTCGATAGTCGTCCAGAAAATTGAAAGTCATCATAGCTGGTGTTGACTGAGACGGGTTGCTCGGAATGAAGGAGATAGATAGAGTGCCGCTGAACCTAACAACCGAAACGGCCAAGGCAACCGGCAGGATCGCGGAAAGCTTCTTGGGGTAATTCAAGAGAAGTTTCGTCTCTACGGCCAATGTGAGCATATCGCTCAAATCCACGTCCATTCGCGCCTGAAGACGCGTGCCGTCGCGCGCTGCCGTGGCTGGATCAAATCGAATACCCGCACCCAAGCTGATGCCGTCCTCATCGACGGGGATGATGCGACAGTTGCTGAAAATCGGGAAATCTTCTCCCAAGCTTAGCTCTGTTACGCGTATCTCGTCCAGGAAATCAGGCCGCGAGGTGCCATTGAGCGCCTTCGTTAATGAGTTGAGAATGGCGTCATCGTGTTGTGCGTCGCTTCGAAATTGAGCAATCGTCTGACCAACCAGGACGTTGAACCAATCCAGGCTCTCCGGCTGGTGGCTGTCAACGTTGTAGTATGTCTTGCTTAAAATGGAACCGATTGTGAGAGTTGGTGGATTGCGTAGGACTGTTGATTTCTTGCGATTTAATCCTTGGCCGTGGCGATGGCCTTGAGATCTTAGCGTGAGTAGGGATTGCTTGTGCGCCAGAGTCCTGGAACGGCGCTCTGTGGCGCGTAATGAGGCTGTGACATCCGGGGACGGAGGGTCTCCGAATATGAAGAATTTGATAAACGCCGCAAGTATCACCACGACGGAGATCTGACCGACGATGAATCCTTGAGTGAAGGAGAGCCTGTATGCGTGTCAACAATGGGATGCTGCGCAAGGGGACGCCGACGGTGTCTTACGTAGGCTCTGAAGGCGCGGGACACGTCCCTGTCGACATTTTTTAAAAGCCGTGAGCCCAGTCCTGGACTTCTCAATGTTTTTTATTCGTCTTTCGTGAGAGTTGGCAGAATGATCAAGGTAAGAGCTATCCCTGGACCCAGAGCTCGCTCGCCCCGCCAGACGTTTCTGGCAGTACACGTTCGGTGATGCACATATGCGAAAAAAGTGGAAGCAAAAGTTGTTTACGCTGCGCATCATACATATATAAAAATTACTAAAAAGTAGATTAAAAATGAAATATTCAATAGTGTACCAAACTTACATTGGTATATAACTTGACGTGGAAGAATTCTGGAAGGTCGGTAAGGTGGCGTATGCATCGACCGGGACTAATTCATATAGCGGGTGCCAACGTGACGTAGCGCGGACAGCTTCACGTTGTCACTCCCGAGCTTCATCGACATCGGCCAGAGCTAGCCCGTGTGCCAAAAACCCGCAAACAGGAATCGCCCAACTCTTTCGCGAATATTCTGGACCGCCAAAGCCCAAGAAATAAAGGCCACCAGCTAAGGGAGCATTGAAACGGCGTAGCCGACAACTCGTCACCATGGATGTCTCACAGGCCATCTCAGGCTACATCTCCAAGATAGTGATGCCTACCGGAGAGACGTCTTCATCAAAAATGAAAATTTTACTCCTGGATAGAGATACTGTGCCTATCGTCTCCACAGCCATCACGCAATCCAGCCTCCTCAATCACGAGGTCTATCTCATTGATCGACTGGACAACAGCGCACGAGAAAAGATGCGACATCTGCGATGCCTCTGCCTTGTTCGGCCGTCGCCAGAGACTATTCAGCTTCTTATCGATGAATTGAGAGATCCGAAATATGGCGAATACCAGCTCTACTTTACCAATGTCGCGAAAAAGTCGTCACTCGAGCGACTGGCCGAGGCAGATGATCATGAAATCGTCAAGGTTGTCCAGGAGCATTTTGCAGACTATACGGTTGTGAATCCCGACCTATTCAGTTTCGAGATTATGCTACCGAGATGGCGCATATTCGCGGGCAATCCCGAGAACTGGAACCCAGACTCCCTCCAGCGCTGTGCAGAGGGACTAATCGCTGTTTTGCTCTCGCTCAAGAAGAAGCCGCTCATTCGGTATGCGAAAAGCAGCGCTGTGGCCAAAAAGCTTGCCACAGAGGTTCGCTACCTCATGACACAGGAGGAACAGCTATTTGATTTCCGAAAGGTCGACACACCGCCAATCTTGTTGGTGCTCGATCGTCGTGAAGACCCCATCACCCCGCTCCTGACACAATGGACCTACCAAGCCATGGTGAACCATCTTCTTGGCATTCAAAACGGCCGTGTTAATCTCGAGGATGTGCCCGACATCCGACCGGAGCTGAGAGAAATTGTCTTGTCACAAGATCAAGACCCTTTTTTCAAGAAGAATATGTTTCTAAACTTTGGAGATCTCGGAAGCACGATCAAGGAATACGTGGAGCAGTATCAATCCAAAACGAAGAACAACGCCGATATTGAGTCCATCTTGGACATGAAGCGCTTCATTGAAGAATATCCCGAGTTCCGAAAATTGTCTGGCAATGTCAGCAAACATGTCACGCTCGTTTCTGAGCTCAGCAGGCGCGTTGCCGCTGAGAATCTGCTCGAAGTCAGCGAGCTGGAACAGAGCCTCGCCTGCAACGATAATCACAACAATGATCTACGAGTACGTTGACAGAAAACTGTATCTGGGCTGTACTAACATCGAGACAGGCGATCCAAACATTGCTGCAAAATCCCCAAGTCACGGCTGAGAGCAAGGTTGCTTTGGTGACACTATACGCTCTTCGATACCACAAACAGCCGTCCAACTCTTTGGCGGTGCTGACTGATCTTCTTGTCGCCGCTGGTAATGTGCAACCGCGCCAAGCTGCTTTGGTAGACAAGGTGCTTGCTTACCACACCTCTTTGCACTCCTCGCAAGCACAAGGTGGCATTTCCGACATATTTGAATCAGGAGGAATATTTGCTGGCGCCTCAAATCGCTTCAAGGGTCTGAAGGGCGTCGAGAATGTTTATACGCAACATACGACGCTACTAGAGAGCACCCTTCAAAATCTTGTCAAGGGTCGCTTAAAGGAGCAGCAGTATCCTTTCGTTGAAGGAGGGGGAGCCACCAGAGACAAACCCCAGGACATTATCGTGTTTATGGTTGGCGGCGCAACATACGAGGAGGCCAAGATGATTGCCGGCATCAACGCAACGACACCCGGTGTCCGAGTTGTCCTAGGAGGAACTTCGATTCACAACACGAGCACTTTTATGGAGGAAGTAGATGATGCAGTCAGCTCTTGGCCAGAATCCCGCGCCAGAAGGTAACATACAGAAGACACAGGTTTAGAGTGCTCTTCTAAAGCCATTTGTATAAATTTAAAGATAAATTAATTCCTACGTAAAGAAGCAAGCTGCCAGTGTTTCTCTTTAACCCGAGTATTCTATTTTTTTTGGGAAGTTAGGATGTTCGCCACCTCCAAGTCATGGTAGGAAATGCCTTGCGGGAGGACCAGCGAACTAGCACGAATTTGCTCCACCAAAAAAGTTGCGCGACAGGAGTTGCGACCACCACCACCTTACTTCCACGGCCACAATCAATGCCATGCATGCGGTTCTGCGACAAAAGGCGCGCGGCAGGCGCATAATATCAACAATAAACCGCAGAAGATGTCTAGCGACCGTCTCTGAGGGCGCTCGGTGAGTAGCGCAAGCACCGCGCAGTAGTGCTACTGGTCTTGATCGCTAACCATTTGCCGTCTGGTAGGACCTTCGATGTGGTGGTTATAGGAGGTGGCCATGCCGGCGCGGAAGCATGCGCAGCCGCAGCGCGAGCAGGAGCCAGGACGGCGCTCGTCACGCCCAAGATGGAAAACCTCGGCACCTGCTCCTGCAATCCCAGCTTTGGCGGCATCGGCAAAGGCACCATTCTTCGCGAGATTGATGCGCTCGACGGCTTGGCCGGGCGCATAATCGACAAAGCTGGCGTACAATTCCATGTACTGAATCGAAGCAAGGGACCTGCAGTCTGGGTGCGTATACACACTTTCCGTACTGCGAAAAAACTGCCAATGTCTAACCAGCTGTTTAGGGTCCGCGAGCGCAAATTGATCGAAAGCTCTACCAGAGACACATGCGCGAAGAGCTGCAAGCATATCCGAATCTTTCCATAATTCTCGACAGTGTATCCGACATCGTTTTATCGACAGAAGAAACCGGCTCGAACACGCAAAACCCAGCAATCGCTGGCGTCCGACTCGACTCTGGCGACATTATCGCCACGAAACGAGTGATTATAACGACCGGCACGTTTCTGGGTGGCGAGATTCACATTGGACTGCAAACATACCCGGCCGGCCGACTTGGCGAAGCAGCGACGTTTGGACTGAGCAAGTCTCTGCGAGATGCTGGATTCCAGCTCGGCCGCTTGAAAACGGGAACGCCCCCGCGATTGGACAAGTCGAGCATTAACTTTGATGTCATGGAGACGCAATACGGCGACAATCCACCGAATCCTTTCAGCTATCTTAACAGCAGGGTTACAGTCGAAGAGCAGCTCACCTGCAGCATGACATATACTAACCATGCGACACACAATGTCATACGGGACAATTTGGACAAGACAGTCCATATCCGCGAGTCCGTAAAGGGCCCTCGATACTGCCCTTCTCTAGAATCCAAAGTCATTCGATTCTCTGACAAGGAACGCCACATTGTATGGCTTGAGCCCGAAGGCTTCGACGACCCCGTCATCTATCCGAACGGCCTGTCCATGACCATCCCCCCAGAAGCACAAGAGCATGCACTTAAAACCATTAGTGGCCTCGAGAACGTCAAGATGCTGCAACCTGGATATGGCGTAGAATATGACTACATCGATCCTCGTGGGCTGAGATCAACACTGGAAACCAAGGCTATCGGCGGGCTGTACCTGGCTGGTCAAATCAACGGCACGACTGGCTACGAAGAGGCGGCAGGTCAAGGAATCCTGGCCGGCATGAACGCAGGAAGAGCAGCAGTTGGTCTCCCTGGCGCATCACTGTCAAGATCCGACGGATACATTGGCATAATGGTTGACGACCTCATCACCAAGGGTGTCACGGAACCTTATCGCATGTTCACCTCTCGCAGCGAATTCCGCATGGCCGCTCGCGCCGACAATGCCGACTTGCGACTCACCGAGAAGGGCCGCGAATGGGGTGTCGTAACCGACCGTCGATGGCAGGCTTTCACAGACGAAAAGGACCAGATCGACCGACTGACCAAGAGCCTTGATGCCGTCTCTCTCTCAACGGAGCAGTGGCGAAAGCACGGATTCCAAACCAAGCGCGATTCGCGCAGACGCAGCGGCATTGACGTGGTCCGGCTGTCCAACGCCAACACGCGCATGGACCTCGAGCGCCTCAGCTCGCTCATACCTGGCATCATGGATTTTTCACCACGAATCCGCGACCGCGTGGTCCTCGAGGCCACATACGCGCCGTACATTCGCTTGCACGAGGCGGCTATTGGCAAGTTCAAAAACGACGAGGGCGTACAGCTGCCCGTCGACTTGAACTATGACTCTGTGCCGGGTCTCGCACTTTCAGAACGCGAAGTTCTCAAAATCACACGGCCTGAGACGCTGGCCCAAGCGCGTCGTGTGGAAGGTGTCACGCCCTCTGGCAGCTTGCGGCTGCTCGCCTATGTTCGACGTCGCTCCGACTCTAAGCCTCTGTCCGCCGAAGGCGTATAGAGTGGTCCGCTGCCGCACGAAGCCATGATTGAAGAAGGACAGAAGCATATGAAATGGAACCCGAATCTGGTGGCTCTCTAGCCTTTTCAGAAGTTCGGAGTTCCCCTGTATTCAATACATGTACACTAGCATAGATCTTAGCATATAAAAGCCCACAATGCGATCCATTTGTTATATAATACAGATTTGTCAGGCTCATGGCCCCAAAGTCGCCCATCAGAGCGCTGGTATACAGGTTCTCTCCATAACGCCAATGAATTCCCCGGACATGTCAATCTTCGAGGATCTCCAGTATGCTAATGCAAATTACTACTTGCCCTTTTATTTCTTGGGCGCATTGAGAATCTTGACGGCATCCTTGGTGTAAATGTAGCTCGCTCCGCTCCATATCGTCGTGGTAGCCACAACATATCTGCCAACACTGTTAGTTTGATGAGTTTTCCCAAAAAAAGAGTCCACGTACTGCATAATTGTCAGGGCCGATCCCAGATCAACGGGCAAGATGGGCGCCGCTGTAGTCACGCCCACGAGGGCAAGCTGCAGAAATGTGTTGTACTTGCTAATCGTCGTGGGACGGACTTCGGCCGAAGGCAGGGAAAAGTCCCAGTACCGCGCAAATGTCTTTGGCGGCGGCAGGGAGATCCAGCGGTAGTAGATGGCGGCAATGGCAAGCCCGACATCTCTGCCCAGGATTATGCCCGCAACCCATACTGTTGGCCATGTTAGCATCAGTGGCCTGCTCTGGCGTGTCGTCGGAGATGACTACCTGGTAAGGCTCCCTCGGCAGCAAGACACACCGTCAGGACCGTCATGAGCACTTTGTCGGCCATGGGATCGATAACCGTTCCCACGACCGTTTGGCGGTTCCATCGTCGAGCAATCCACCCGTCCAGAAGATCCGTCACGCCCGCATACGCCAGCAGGCCGGTCGCCCAGGCATAGGAGCCATGTAGGATAAAGTATCCGATAAACGGGGCTGCTACCAGCCTGGAAAACGTGAGGATGTTGGGCAGGTTATATATGTCTTCGTGCAGGGTCACGTCAGACCGAGGGCTCGATGCTTTCGTCACTTCCTGCGTTTCCTCAGGGATCGTGCGCATTTGGTTCTTCGCAGTCGATGCGCTAGGATTCGGCGACTTTGGCGGCACGGGAGACTTGGAACTATTTTCACACAGGTCAGTGGCTGCGACGCCTTCGCGGGACACTCGTGTCTCAATTGATGGTTACGTACGAGGTCTCTCGGCGCAGCTTTGGCGCAACGAGGCCGACATTGACTCTGCAAAGCGGTCGCGCAACGAAAGAGATGGGCCGAGCCGCGTAAGCGAACCGTGACGCCGGCTGCGAGAAGAGGGTTCTGCGCAAAGCTGCTCGGCCCAGCGCTGCCGCTGCGGTTTGCGAGGGAAGCATGGTGGTGAGCGATTGCGACGAGTGCGGCACCGCTGCGTTTGCTGTTTCTGAATTTCTATAGGACGGCGAATAGTATCTTTCGATTTCTGCAGCGTTGAGAGGCAATGCGCTCGAAGCCTCGGCGGCCCTGTCGTGCGCGTGACAATTTCGCAGACGAAACAATGCAGCTTGTCGCCAGTCGAGAACGCTGTCTGTGTAGTGGAGCGGAGAAAAGCGGACTCTTTCCCTGACAGGGTGCACAGCGTCTTGGTTGGCACAGCCAAAATCATTTACTGGACAAACGGTTTGACATGTTTTTTTGTAACTCAATCATTTTTTCTTTGATTATACTGACTTTCGATAATTATAAAACGTGAAAAGAATTTTTGTACAACTAAACTTCCTAGCCCAGAACCATGGCTAACATATTCGTGCCTAGCTGCACACGCTGTGGTATAATCTAAAAGTACAAGAACCAGCAGAAAAATTGTCTAACCAACTCCAAAATACGCCCACAAAATCAATATCCGATATCTCTATGTCAATTCCACGCACTGTACTTTTGCCCGAGTAAGCGCCTTGAACGAAATCACGCTCGGTGAAGGTGGTTGGGTCCGTTGGGCCAAGGAACATTGCTCTGTGGGTGGCCAGAAAAATAATGCTGATCATGGGCTTCCAGAGAGTCAAAGCCCCAGACTTGGGACGTATCATCGAGGTTGTAAGGGTGGCTAACACTCTCGTCGCCAGGGATGGAATCCGACTCTGCTCTCAATCCTCGGGACGATGAAAAAGGTGACGTGTGAGGGTTCGCAACCACAGGCTGGCGTTGCTGCGGCATGTAGTATGATTGCTGGTTCATATATGTGCTGTTTCCCAAGGAACGAGATTCGGTACCGTTAGACCCGAAATGCATGTTGCTCATATCTGACTGATGGCTGGAGACATCGTAAAGGGAAGGTCGTCGAGAGGATGTGGCCGAAGGCATATTGCGGGGAAACTCATGATTAATCGCTGCGGTAGGAGCAAAGCGATCGCTTCCTCTCGTAGGATCGAGAGAGTAGTTACCAGCTGGGTTAGATGCGTAGGGCATCTGCTGCCCGATGGCGGCCGGGAAGTTTGTGGCCACGATAGGGCCCGAGTAACCGTTCTGTCCACCCCCAGAATGTTGCGGAAACATGTACGCAGATTGCGAGCTGCTTTGATGTTCTGTATTCATTGCGTTTTGCAAGTTACCCTGCATCATGGCACGGTGAAGGACACCACTGCCGTTGGAAAACGCCGCGTCGTTGGGGCCATATTGGGCAGCCAAGGTACCGTTGTGGTCGGCCAACGCATATTCAACTTCTTCAACAGGAGTTCGAAAGTTCTGAGAGAGGAAGAGCTCGGAGCGGGGAGTAATGTGTTGCAATTCGGGGGTATTCGTCGGTGTGTTGAGTTTCCCCGAGGTGACGTCGTCGACATTGTAGTAGCTGACCAGGTGATGGGGAACGCCTTGATAGGAGATGCTAATGGTCTTCTTCACGAGTCCATCAATTTTGAATGGATACGAGTCGACAAGAGAGCCGATCAGAGATCGCTCTTGATCTTTGCTAACGCTAGACTGATCAAGGCCAGCGGCAACGTATGACATGTTCGTGTGCGAATGCGATTCTGCTTTCGAGATACCCTGAGGCGACTTCTTGGTCTTCTTGAGAGCTCGCTTCTTCTCACCGGGGGGGAAGGGCTTGTCGAGCTCTCTGTAGATGAGGAAGTTGTTGAGAATTCGACTGGGGCTCCAAGAGACGCCATCAGTCCAGCGCTTGATGCCAGAGGCATGCTCTTCGTATATAAAGACGCTGCCGCTCTTAATGAGATCTTGACGCTCGCGGTCGTGTGGACGGCGTGGGACGTGGTTCAATACACCTGTGATGCATGCCTCGAAGACCACAAGAGCATCGAGAGTGGTGGAGATGCGCCCTTCGAAAGTAGGAATCAACGGCACCGATTGGTTTTCCATGATTAATGACCGGAAGACTTAGAAAGCTTGAGACCAAAGTTTGTGTTGCTGAAGAAAGAGAGGCCAAGCCGCCAGAGCAGAACGATAATAAGATGGCGTGGTGTCCAAATAATAAGTTCAAATCTAGCGAAAAGAGTTTTTGACGGTGTTTTGAAGGAGGGAACCAATCAGGCTGGGTGGAAGAGAGGTCGATTAAATAAAGGCACGCTTGGTTGCACGTGAAGGTGTGAGTTCGCGGGGCGCAAAAGAAGCGTAGACGGGGCTCTGAGGGTGGAGGGATGGTATCTATAACTTGATGGATGGAGCAAGTGCCAGCGAGTTGTAGAGTACCTGGTTCCTCTTGCCTTCAAGGATTAGACACGTAGCTGTAGAGGTCGAGGGGCGAAAAAAGAGACACAACGAGGCGTGTAGATGGCGGAGGAAAGTGAAAGGATAATATGCTAGACTGGGTTGAAGGAAGACCAGCAAGAGACTTCAAGAGTGGCTGGCTTCACTTATTCTCGGGATGTAAATGATGGGTACAGATTTCGAGAGGTGTAAAAGAGGCGTACAGAGAGGCGTAAAGCTGGCAAACTTCGATCGAGCCGTGGCGGGGAATGCTTTGTTTTAACTTCCGGGCGGCGGGTGTTGAGAGCAAAATGGGAAGCTAGGCAGTGAAGGGGAGCCCAGGGCCAGGTCCAGTGGGAAGAAGGGGGCCAAGCCAAGTGCGGTCTAGAAGAGGACCAGATTTGGACAAGATGGAGTAGGTATAGAGTTTAAAGAGCCGCATAGGACGGAGCTTTGGCGGCGATCATGGGCAGTGCACAAGCGCGTTCAAGACCGGGTGTGTGGCTTTCGGGGTGTTAGGACTGTGGCGGGGAAAGGCTGGATAATGCAATCTAGAGACGGTTGAGAGTAGCGAGAACGACGACGAAGAAATGTGGCTCGAACTGAGAGAAGTCGCAGTTTGCCGGCCAGTTATTCTTGGATGACCGCTTGCAACGGTGGTATTCAGAGACACTGGCTAAGACGAATGCCCTCTGGCGTGGTATTGTGGTGGATGTTGGGGGTAGTATCTGGCGGGGCGGGTTGTTCTTCACGGATCCGCTTCCGTCTATTGTAAGTGGTAGTTATTAGTTATGGTGGGATAAAATAAAATGGCAGAGTTAAAAAAAAAGAGAGGCGAGATCCGTTGACGGCAAGGCAATTCAAATAAGTGAATGTCTGCGGACTGCGGACATCGGAATCGCAGAATCTCGTTTGGCCGTAAAGACCACTTTGGTTTCGAGCT
>PHFE01000051.1:484911-561660 GCA_002796755.1 Paracorniculantispora psalliotae | reverse complement strand
GGGGGGTGTGCGAATGACTGTGGTGAAGATGGTGTGTGTGTGTTGCTAGGTAGAAGAACCGGATGTGGCTGGGGCAGCGCAAGTAAGTATTTGCGGCGTCGGTGTTTAGTAGAAGCATAAAGCGTCATGAGAACTGACAATAGAACGCGGACTGCAAATTGGGCTCTCGGCAGGAGCGACCGAGGACATGGCTGAGACTTGCCAGTGACAAAGTGGAGAGAGGGCAAAGACCGGGCGTTGTGGAATTGCGGATGCGATTCTGGCTGCTCCGTGAGAGAATCGAAAGTCAGGCCCATAACGAGCTATACTGTCCCGAGCGGCTCCATCGAGCCAACTAACTCATTACGAGGAACTAGTTGACTAGTTAGCGGGAGACACCACCAGCCAAAGAGACAAGTCAAAGTCCCTCCCACCAGTTGCTTCGCCGAGGAAAGAAATCGAGGGACAATAAAAGAGGGGAGCAGCAACAGTGGTTCAGGTAGCTGAGACAGGTATGCCGGAAGCAGGTGTCCTGGCGATGGTATTGGATTAGGCGGGTAACTAGCATGCACCAGCGCTGTGCCTACTTTGTTATAGTCACATTTCTCGCATGATACTGACATTCACGTCTGGGCTTACGACTGAAAGCAGCAACAGTGTTGGGGATAACCAAACCGAGAGCAGATCAAGGTAAACCCGGCCGGGCAGGCTGTCAGTAATCATTCAGAAAGGAGGGCGAATGTAGTAACAAGCACACACACCCACCCACCCACCACACACATTGACAAGCACATGCACTCCTTGTTGCACACCACCAGTACCTCTCGCGACGCGCTTTCACATTCTCCATGGTCAGTGGCTCTCCAATATCTGTACCTCGCGAAAACTACATGACCAGTTGAATTGAAGCGGCTGGCATGTAATACCAGTTGACATAGCTAGAGTTGCACTGTCAAAGATCAAAGATTCAAGAAACGGCGAGAGCCGGTCTAACCCTGGTCAACCCCAGCTGCACGCTGCACACAGCGAGCCGAGCCAAGTCCTCTGAGTGGCAGACAACGGCAGCAGCCAGACAAGGATGCTGCAGCGCCGCGAGCAGAGCGACGGGGCAAGAGTCCAAGAATGGGCCGATTTGGGAGAGACAGCAAGGGGGGTGGATCGTGGCGTCGACGCGGACAGCACTAGTGCGTGGAAAATGGGCCAGCGCAAGTTCCACGAAGCAGTGGCGCTGTTGCTCCCCCATCGAGAAACTGAGAGACACCACAAGCAGACAAAGCAGAGTTATGAGTTGACTAGTGAGTCATTTGCCCGCGATCCTGTCATCTACGTCTAGGCCGCCGGAGGATTCTCAATTGCTCACTCTTCGGATTGTACCCTTCGGGAGGCGGCCAGATGCATGCTAAATTTGTCCTTTGGTTGCCTTCAGTACTTATCCGGAACTGCTTCTTCTCCCGGCCAAGTTATCCTCGAAGAGGTATAATCCAGATCACAATACCGGCCAGCCAACAAACCCATGTACGGCCGTTGAGGGGTCGCAAGCAGGGAAGCGACGTGGAGAAGACAAAATACGGTTGTTGTTTACTTAGAAAAGTATGCAAGATCTTGCTACCAAAAGTTGCAGTCTCCATGTCTAGTTTTCGGGTTGTCCGGCCTTGGTCGTTCATGTCAATTGACTGACCCGTAGGCACCAACAGTACATTCGCTTTCTGCTAACCACGCCGTCAGCGATTTCCTACGTGCATGGGAAATGCCGAACGGGCTGGGTCTCTCTCTCTCTCTCTCTCTCGTGCAGAGCTGTGCTAGCTGCCACCAGCCCACCTGCGATGCGACGCA
The DNA here is from genome assembly GCA_002796755.1 of Paracorniculantispora psalliotae. Lineage (NCBI taxonomy): Eukaryota > Fungi > Ascomycota > Sordariomycetes > Hypocreales > Cordycipitaceae > Paracorniculantispora > Paracorniculantispora psalliotae. Next base: position 559,848 of record PHFE01000051.1, on the reverse strand, counting down.
ATCGACTTGTGCCATCAGCTTGCCCATCCACACGGCTGCCAGGCTCCAGATAACAGGCAACCGCAAAAGCTGAAGGAGGGGCCACTTTCCAAGGAAGTGCGTGTGCGGTGGATACCAGAGGCATCCAATAGAAATGCGATCAATGCCATGGCGCTCTCCGTATGCACGATCAGCCAATGCGTCGTGGGGGGGGAGACAGCTGGGCCTGCATTGCCAGCGCTAGCCGGGGCGGAGCGGTTTCAACAAACCCGGTCGAGCCTGCGGCGGAGACCGGCAGGGAGGGAATAGAGCAATCAAATATTACAAGGTGCGGCAAAGGATGTTGAAAGATGAAATCTAATCTATAGCGAAAAGCGCACGCCCATGCAAGTTGTAACCGAAGCATGCGAGGCTAGCACGCCAGGCAAGCCGATAAGACGCATGGGTCAGTGCCCCTGTTGTACCTGCGCAAGCACGCTGCTTCCGTGTGCAACCAACTCGACTAGTGTTGTAGCTAGTCGTCAGCCATCTGTAGAAGTCATGAACGCTCACCCTGGCCGAGGAAGGCTTTGCACGCCCACGCTACGTGCAGTCATGAGCCCCTCCATCACCAGCCACTAGAGCACACCATTGCTGCTATACTGGTACATTGGGTAGCATTGGGCGGGCGGCTTGGACAGAGGACTATTCAGGATGACGATGACGGATGCGAATAGAGAAAACACGGCTAACCCTTGCCTATCTCCTGTAACAAAGACAAGAAACCAGGAGAAGGAGCGTATGGATCCGTACGCGCACGCCCAGAGGCTCCCTCCAATCTGCGTCACTTGGGCGAGACGTTGGAGGATGTTGGCCGCCGCCTCCCATCACAAGCTACCCATCTGAGTGCCCCTTAATTCCCTATTTTCTATCCAATCTTTTTATTGCAGCACCTTGCAGCGCCGCTCCAACTAAATCGCGCCAGAGCCGCAACTTTAAACGAGATGCAGTACAAGAGCCGGGCGGCCTGTCCGTCGAGAGGAGCCGGCCGGGGACTCTCAGCTGTCTCACAGAGGGATGGGTCTACCGTCTTGGTCAGTTTTCGCAGGGCGCTCGATTTGTTTCCATTTCCGGCACAGAGCCTCTCCACACTACAAGCGGATGTGCGAAGACATGACTCCACCGCCTGGCAGGTTCAAGGGCCGCATTGCTAGCTTAATGCTCGCTTAGAATAGCCCGAAATATACCCTGGGGGCCAAAGGGAGGGGATTAGCAATGTATTGGGGCAGATGGCCAACGCATTCTTCTCTGACGACCCTGGACTCTAACTACATGGCACTTTGCAGTCTCGCCTTGTGTGTGTGTGTGTGTGGTGTGAGTGTCCGGCTGGCGTTGTCGCAGTCAGCCAGTCTTCAACGGTGCTACATTAGCTCATGGCACTAGTTGCTGCATGGGTTGCAGTCGAGCTCCAATTCTACAAAGTCCCTACATGAACAATAGGGAAGTTTGATCAAAGTTTCGTAGCGGGCAGGTGTGCCGAAGCTAGGAAGATCTAGGTAGATTGCGTTTTGCATCCATGGCAGCCGACCAGCGGGTGAGCTCCGAGGCAGCTCTGACAGTGAGAGAACTGGGCAGGCAAATTTTCTCATCAAAACGAGAAAAAAAAAAAGTGCGATGCCATCCATAGCTGATGATCTGTCGGACCGCTCTCACGGTCGCGCTCGACCAGCGCGCGCCCCGTAAAATGTCAGGCCACAAGGAGAGGGTTTGCCCACTCTTTAAGAGCTCTTACAAGACGGATGACAAGAAGGCGTCTCGCAACGGCGTTCCCGAGATGCGCTCCCAGGCACCGCCGCAGGCCCAGCGCGTGGTGCGAGACGGCGCGCGCGTCGCCAACCTGCTACAAATCAGTAGGCCGCTTAGTCAACTGGCAACAATTCTGATGGAGCTGGGGAAAGGTTGAGGCCGTTGGTATCATGACGGCAGCAACAACATTGGAAAGTGGCGAACAAGTGGGGAGCAAGATGGATCGAAGAGGGATGTCAAGACGAATCGACAACCGTGCATCGAAAACAAGGCAAGGTGCGCCCAACAGAAACCGGCGTCTGGTAAAGTAAGCACAGACTCAGCGATGAAGCTCTTTCAAATCGTCGTGATGTGTACGTTGGCGGGAACACTCAGGTTGTCCAAGGCTCCAAGCTGCTTCTTGTTGCGCCTCTTGTAACAAACTTCCCGCCCTCACAGTCCTAAAAATATTCTCTCGTCGCCTCACTGGTACCGGCCGGGCCTTGTCTTTCTCTCCAAATAACAGAGTTCGGCACTGCAAATGGGAAAAGCGGAGGAGAGGGGATAAGAAGGCCGCTAATCCAACCAGACAAGGCCAGCCAGGCTCCATATCCAGCTAGACAGGGCTGCGAGCAATCCTCCCTCTCCGCCAAAGGCGCTGGGGCAGTGCTGCGCTTGGCTAGGAGTAAATGGCAGGGAATTGAGTGATGGGAAACGTGGCTCTGGGATGCTGTGGGCATCTTCGCAGCCCCGGAAGACCGAGCGCAGACATCGGGGTGGCCGGATCTGCAGCACCACTGTGTAGCCCGCCACCACGTCCATCTGTTATTGCCAGATGATGGACGCGAGCGAGTGTTGCTTGCGAGACTGTTCGCGACTTCCGTCCGCCGTCAATACATAATGCCGTTCGCGCAGTCCACAGCTGATGGCGACGCGGACTGATGCTCCGTCCACACACACACACATACACTCTCTCCACCACCGGCGATACCCACCAGCACCAGCATCCAGAGAGCAAATAGATGGCGCTCGTTTAGATTTCTTTTTTAGAAAATGACCTGCAGAAGATCTCGACGGACAAATGTGCCGCAAGTGCCGGAAGTCAATCGGTGCTGCGTGACCTGTTGTCGGCGCTAGCCCGAGTTGATGTGGTGTTGTCCAAAGTCGCAGGCGCCTATCCTTGTCCAATCATGCCAGCTGTTTCCGGCCAAGCTACCTCATCTAGCCTGCCACACCTTTGTTGGTGGCATTTCGGGCCTCCACTGAGGCACAATTGAGCGTGACTACCTATTAATTATTACCTGGCCCAGGGGCGGTCGATTTTCTTACTCTTCGCTGGTTCGTCGTCGTACTCATGGTGGTGCGGTGCGCCAGCCACTTTGTAGATTGGTGCATGCAGCTAGTCCGGTTGTTACCCTCCCATCTCTGATCCTGCATGCGGTGCATTCGATTATGCACATCATACATGGCACATGTGATGGGCTCAATATCGGGTACCATGGCAGTGCTTTGCGTATCTGCACCTAACATCGACGTACATACCTATGGCGCAACGCCGGGGACAGCCAGTCATCATGGAGCTGTTCAGCCGATGAATCATTCAAGATCAGGTGCAGGGACTGTTTTGATTCGATATGCAGCGCGTCATGAATTTTCTGGCCAGCGCGGCGAGGTATACTCATAGTCGCAGTACAGATGACTCCAGGGCAACGCCGCCCTTGCACCGCCGCCGGCCCAAACTTAAAAAATACGAGCAAGTCCCTTGAGCGTACCTATTCATCCCAAGCTGGATCTTACATGACGCCACGAGCCCGATGAACCATGGTCAACGGACCAAAAAAAAAAAGACTTGCAGATGACTTGAGAACGACCACTACCCGCTTCGGCTTCCGTAGGGCCAAACCTACAGTTTTGCGGCTCGTGTGCCAGCGGAAAAAATGACATGTCTCTTTATTGCGGAGGAATTTTCCGATAGTTAGCAGCTGCCTGGTAGCCCTGTCGGGAGGTGTGCCGGCATCAAGATGGAGTTGCAGATGCTTGCTACCTACGTCGGCGTTGAGCAACTACGATAACTGTAACATCATAATTCTGCTTTCAAACGGCGATGGCGCGTTGCAAAATAAAATACACACCTGCTGAATACGACACGCCATGTACAATATAACCGGCCTTGAGCGACGAGGTATGTGGGCAGACGACGATAACGCGCACGTACCACCGCATCTTGGTTAGCTAGCCGGCGGGTTGTAGTCCGGCTCGAAACCCAGTCCCCCCAGAAGGCATGGACCACCTGCTTATTAGAACTGTCAACAAATATTTCAACGCTCTCTGGGGGATTAGGTAGACGGTCTCGGAAAAGAGCAGTATCTCATTCCGCCCCCCTGGTCTGTTGCCGCCAGCAATGTCGCCTGGTTGCAAATCAAGGACGGGATGGTAATGATGCCATTAACGCACCATGGACGACCTGGCGTCTAGCTATCTTGAATTAAATGTTTCAGCCCAGGTCCATGACGGCGACTCCGTTACAGCACATCTGGCGGCCAAAGAAAATTCTGCTCCTGATGGAAGAAGAGGACCCCATCAATCGTATGGAGTGAGGTCGGAGACGCATCAGGTAGGGACCTTTTGCTTCTCCACCGCATCGACCCATCTTCCGACTTGCTTTTGCAATCAGCCACATTCCTGTCCCCGCTGGCCAAAAGTCCCGCCGACATGTATTCAACCAGTTACGGAGTTCCCTGCCAGTTTGGCGGAGAACTGCATGGCGTGCCCAGAACAGTAGGGACCTGGAGATGGAACGGCCACAAGGTCAAGCAAAAATCTACGCCAAGATGGATGACTGCAGCGACATCTTCCTCGGGACTTTTGTATTTTTCGTGGCGTTTATGACGGTTGACTTGGTAGTCTCCCATGTTCTTTTAACAGCCCCTTGCCAAGTACACCCGTCGGAGCGGAAGATGCCGTGTCCGTTCGGATTCACTTGCAACTGGCCGGTGCCGTGTCTCGGGTTCCTGACAAAGGGGAAACGGGTTGCGGCACAGATGGATCACCACCAAAATATTCCACAACAGCCAATTGCTCGTCTTCAAGTTCCTTGACGAAGCGCATAGGTGTACATACAACCTTCAAACTAGGCGCAAGACGTATGCGGTGTCCAGAGCGCACGGTTGGCTCCAAAAAGGGTTGTGTTCAGACTGGTATGACACCTGGAACTTGCCTCTGGCTGCATTTTGCTTAGTCTGTGACATGATCTGCAAGAGTACCCTGTGACCATCTTCTCGGGGCCAGTTGCCGTAACTATTTCGGATCTCACATCTGAGCACTTGCCTGCTGCGGCGTGTGCGGGTTTGCAGCTCGTTTCTGCAGCTAGTAACTGATGCATGCGTGGGCGCCGCTACTAGCGCAATGGAGTTCCGCGAATGGCACGGACAGGCTTTCAAATCTGCAAATAGAACAAATGTAGGAGCGAACAGCTCGGCATACCGGGTCTCGCTGGGGACCAACTCCGCCGGGTCCTCGTACAGCCCAGCTCCCTTCCAACCATTCACGGCGACCCCGAACGCCCCTCCATCTGTGCTCAATGCAGCCCAGTATCATCCAGCTGCTGGTTCAACTGCCTGCCTGCCGTCTTTTCCTCTCACTGCAACGTCCGAGGGTGTTTTCTTCACGCTATTGCTACTAGCGCCCGGCAACTTGACCCGGTTTCACGGCCGTTGGCTTACCAGCTTCTGTCCAATGACGGCGACGCCGACGTCCAGTGCGCAGACTTCAACATCGGGAAAACAAAAACATTTCACAACGTATCAATAAAACTTGCAGCTATCGTAAATTTTGCCGCACGCCAGACTGCTGGCTCGATGGAGTGGATTGCAATCGCCACAAAATGGTCACCACTTGGTGGTATTGAAGGAAAAGTACTCGGATTATCAGAACAGGAGTTATGGAACTGACCATTATTTGGTTCATCACTGAGCATATATGACTATAAGATGTACGCCCTTGTATGAGGAAATGCAGTATATTGAGATTATGGTGTATCAACTGTTCAGCATGGCGTACTTGGCATTGAGTCAAACATCTCTGGAAACAAGGCCACCGCACTCTTCAATAAACGAATCATGACATTTCGATCACCAAGCCTCGGTGGCTTGGCAATTTATTCTTATGCCGTCCGCGCTTGGCTGGGTGGCGTCATCATCAGCCAACTGACAAAACATTTACGTCCTCCAGTATGCCCATTCTCTTGCTGGCCACGTCAGCTAAAAATAATTGGCGAATTTCAGGTTTGTATTTGCTTAATATTTTATTCGCTTATCAGTTATACTGGCCTATACACAAATGACCAATGTAGGCGGTTCCGCATTCACAACAGCATAACGCATCTCCAACCCTCTTCCTCCTGTAACCCAAATTGGTAAGACAATAGTGGCATGCAAATAAACGAGACGACGGCCTCTGGGGAGAAGGGGGGCTGAAGGCGGCGTACAGCTAGCAGGGACAAGGGCTTCGTGCAGACATGCAAGGACTTGGGCATCTGTTCGCCAGGGGTGGGAGGGAGGGGGGGCGGAACCAACCCTCGGCACGCCGCCGCGCCATCAGCCCATGCCACCGATGCCAATGAGTCTGTGTCCCAATCATGTCGCGGAGTTGCAAGAAATCTCACTGGAGTAAACGGGGCAAGCCACGGCCCTCCAAGGCGGCGGAACCAATTCTGCATGACATGGCGGATATGCCAACCAATGCACCTCCTCACACGCCCTCACGACGTGGCAGCCACGCCGCCGTCCCACACTGGGCACGGTCGGCGATTTCATTCGTTCCCGTACAGTTATTTTCCTTGTTTTTTTTTGTTGATAGTAGTCTTTGATATTTTTAATGACAAGTCTCTGATCAGTCAGACGCTGCTTGCTCTATGATGATACCATGCAGATCAAGACTGAGCTCTGACTTCCGTAAAACTGTGGCTCCAAAACGGGTCGCTTGATGTCCGTACTTCCACTCACGAAACAATACTATCCCAAGTCAAGTTAAGGCAGCTATCGGGCCTTTCGTGCTATGTAATGCAAGAATACTTGTCCGGCTGAAAAATTAAACAAAACGGTGGCGCGGAAACGGTGTCGTATTGCGTCGGCACTTGTCTCGTTCCCACTCCTTCAGCTTGCAACACCAGGGCGTTGCTTTTGATCGACAATCATTATCCCCTCCAGTCGCGGCCTCCTCCGAGAATAACGGCCACCGCAGGTGAGACTTTACTGGCTGCCAAGATAGAACCAAGGCTTGTCAGTCGCCTCGTACGGCCGACCAGGGACTTCCATGGGCACAGGAACCGTCCCCGAGAATATAGAAAAGTCATCGCCGCGGCCAGGTTTCTTTTCCACTGGCACAACTACGCCACATTCCCAGTTTCGGCAGCTCATCTTGGCATTACCCGTACCTCGTTCCTTGACCAAGTGGCCCCTGTTGCGCTCCCCCCGTTAGCGTTGGGTACTTATACGGCATTTGTTTTCAATTGCCATTTCTCGGCTCACCGCACTTACCACGCGCTTTCTGAAAGATTAGCACTGCCGACGTAGGCCCATCCGACAGGTTTTTGGCCAGTAAACCCGTCTCCTACTGGGCTGCGGACGAAAATAATCTTGCTGTGCATAAGAAGCCCGTCCCTATTGTTGACGCAGTCTCGAACGAGCTCCCTCGGGAAAGTCGGCGCTTTCCACCATTTCTCCTGAAAACAAATTGTCCCGCCGGACTGAGCAGTTTAGCAAAGAACAAACTTGGCGCAAAAGGCACCTTTGGTTTCGTCACCATCGGAAAAGCTTACCCGTCTTCCGCCTTTACTTTTACCAACAGTCCGATCAGTTGGAAAGAAGATACGGAATATATCGCGAAGCTTTTCCGATGAGCTGATATCTTTGCTGTTAAGCTTTCGATTCATGCGACTGTTATACTCGCGCATGCCATCGTCTCCTGCCAACTTATGTCAGCCCCAGGCAAAGGAAACGATCAGGTAGGGTAGAGAGGGGGCGCGGGCTCACCTTGGCAAGCGTTGTATATCGCATTGACAAGGTCGTAATTGATAGCACCTAACGAGGCACACTAGACGGCAAGTTAGAACCGAGCATATACAGCTGGATGGGTAGGTGACTGACTGCTAAATCGACTTGAATGGGCGTGTCCGTAGCGAGGCCGAGGCTCTTTACAGTCGTGCCCAGGCCACAATAGCCTTCAATTATTGGCGAAAAAGAAAATTGCAGTCAGCATGCATGCCATGCTGGCCGGCTGGTGTGTGGACAGGCACCACCACTCACCTATGCGACGGAGAGATTCTCCAGTGTGGCCACCTGGTCTAGACTGTGTTAGCATAGCAGGTCTATAGATGAGGCGTAGAATGGCTACAGACATGGAGTACACAAATCCCAGTCGTTTTGTCGCGTCAAAATCGTAGTTTGTGAGGCTTTTTACCATGCCGTCATCTACACCAGATGCTTCGAGAAATCTGATTACATTTTCCCCAAAAGCTGTCATGCTCCGTTCATCGCCTGCTTCCAAGCGCGGCAAATCAATGAGAAACACCATCTATAATAAGAAACAATCCCGTTAGCCAATAAATCGCAATCAAGAATATGGCCTGATTGATCAGATGGATACACACATTCTCCATAACACCAGTTTCACCCCAGTCATAGGATACCAGGTTTCCTGTTGGTATCACTAATCTCAAGTAGCTGGGGTATTTCAGCAGCTGCAGCTTCGAGTGCATGGATCCCGGGCCGCGCATTGGCGGGAAGCAAAACCTAATATTGTTTGGCACGTTACCCCTCATCAATTGTTTCTGTGGACAGCCTCGAGTCAGCTCTTGTGGTTATGGCTGCTGCATCTGACAAATCCTGTTGAACTGACCTGCTCTTCGTTTGCTGCAAAAGCAAGGAGCAAAATGCGAGTTTTTCTGACATTGAGCTTTGATAACAGCCACTCTTCATCCCACTGGAAGGAGGATAGCAGAGCCAGTTGAAGGTCATCCTTTTGGAAAACTTCTTCAATCGTAATGTCTTCAGCTGTTTTGGGGTAGCCCCTGGTCCATGTTCGCCGCACGATCCCGTTGGGATAACGCATCTGCGAGCTTCCTCTTCCATCAGATTGCCGTGGCACCGGCCGCTTCACCTCAGGCTCGCCAATGCTTTGCTCGTTAGAGTTTCGGCGGCGCTTCCCAAGGCGACTTAATCGTGCCTTTTCCATTTCTTTCCGATCTAAAGCGATACCACCAAATGTTACCTGATCGCCAGGCGTGGGGCTTTTCGTATCATTGGGCGTATCGACAACGGCCGGGGCATCGTTCATTGCGGATTCGTCTTGAAGGGACAGTTCGATTGCTCGGCGCAGATCAGCATCATCTTCCGAGTCGCTGTCCAATATTATCACTTCTTTCCTCTCCATTTTGAACAGTGGCTAAAGAAGAGCGAAGAAATTGGTCATTGCACGCGCAAATGGCGATATATGCAAACAGCGAAGGCTGCCAGGAGGTGAACCGCGCCGACGCGTATCCACGTGATCTTCGGTCCGTATGAACAACAAAGCAGAACTTCCGGTTAACCTTGCAACTTCAAAGCTCCCAGATACCATAAATAAGAATCTCTCCACTTGAGAATTGGCGCGGAACAGGATGTGATGAAAGTGAAGTGAATGCAAGTACTTGCCGCTCTTTCGGGCCTAAAATAAGTGCTGAAGTGGGTTCGGTTGTCCGACATGCTGTCACAATTGCTTTCCCCGAAATAAAAGGAATAAAACCGGGGGCTAAATCTTTAAATTCAATCGTATGTCAAATGATTAGAGTAGCAGTCGGTTGTTTAACATGGCATTTTAGAAAGTCCAGTACAATTATGGTAGAAGTTATGCAAAAGTTACGCATACTGCATATATCTCTCTTGGGGCCTTGCAAGGAGTCATACTGTTATTTCAAGATATTCCAATCATACGATGCCCATCGTTTATAAAATATTTGAAATATTACACTAATTTATATTGGTTAATTCGCAGCCTTTCGGCCACTTGCTGTTCTCCTGAGCGCTCTTGGAATCGCTAGCTAGTGTCGCGCCCACCGAAGCTTTCATGCGCCTTCATTCATGTCATCCAAATCTGCCATCCATCTCTATTATCCTTTTTCGCATTGCTTAAAATACTTGTAAACGCTTCGTTTCGTTGTGCCATCGTATATTTGCCGTCTCTTGCTGGCGAATTCGATCCTCTAGCGTTTTCCACGCAAGTTCCCATGACGTCTCGATCTCTCGATCGGCAGCTGGTATGAACGACCTACGCATCGGGGTATCGCATCGGGGTATCGACATAACAGTCTCGCCCCCTGGGAAGCTCTTCCGCGAAATAAACTTTCATCTGTTCATCGCAGAGTAAATGCCTCAATTTATTGGAAAGCGGCAGCACGTCGCTATTATTGGCGGAGGGGCAGCCGGCATGGTGAGTGCCTGCCAGTGCGTCCATCGCCTTGTGCGAGGCAGAAGCTAATTGAATACGATACCAGGCCTGCGCTGCCACTCTGGCAAAGCACCCTGAACAGTTCAGCGTTACATTGATTGAGAAAGAAGGGGTTGTCGGTGGCCAGGCGACTTCAATACCTCTCGATGCGCAGCAGCACGGTGCTTCATGGATGAACAACGGCGTTCAGGGAGGCTCAGCAGTAGGTTTGGTCACTCATCATAGGTCACTCCGTGCTCACCAGACTGCAGATATTCAAACACACATTCAAATTTTTCCGTCAATATGGCCACCCGCCGCAGGAGGTCCAGCTCCAAGTTTCTTTCGGTAAAGGCAATGACCGCTTCTGGACAAACTGCTTTCCGAGTCCTCTGGTGAAGCAGTTTGATGCGGACATTAAACGATTTGGTACCTTTTTAAAAGTTATCAAGTGGAGCTTGCCGGTGCTTGGAATAGTTCCCATCTCCGTCATGCTGAAGGTATTCTTCTTCAACAAAGATTTTGGCGATAAGATGGTATATCCTCTCATTGCTTTATTCCTCGGCACCGGAAACCAGACAGCGTCAGTGCCATCAGGGATTGTGGAACGATTATTTAATGACCCCAACATGAAGCTATGGGATTATGACCCGGAGACTCTGCTGCCCAATCTCCCCACCATGTACACATTTGACAAGCTTCATGACTTCTACTCGGCGTGGCGAGCCGACCTGAAGACCAACGGTGTCACATTTGCCCTGGAAACTGAAGTACAAGAGACTGTATCTCGGTCAATGAACAACGTCGTTCTGAAGCTGGGCAACACTCGCTCAAAACAAAGCAGAGAAGAGAGTTTTGACAAGGTCGTATTTTGCACGCTCGCAGATGAGACGCTTCGAATCCTAGGCAAGACCGCGACCTGGCGGGAGAAGTTCGTTCTTGGAGGTGCATCTTTCTACGACGATATCACTGTCACACATACCGACAGCTCCTATTTTAACGATCATTACGAAACGCATTTCAAGTCTGAGCTCTGCGCCGAGCCGACATCTGAAGCGCAGAGAAAGCAGATTGCATTTTCCCACCCCCCGGAGTCAAGTTCCGATGCCGGATTTCGGCCCATGTACTACACGTATACTTATGATAGCAACCCGAAGCTGATTGAAATGTCTTTCAACTGCAGCAATTACCAGCACCAATTCCGAGAACACGATTCTGCACCCGAAAACACACCGAAGCAGGTCTACCAAACAATCTTTCTAAACAAGGAGCAGAAGGAGCTCTGGACCATCGACAAAATTGAGGAGAATCAGATTATCAAAAAGAATTGGTGGCATCAGCTTGGGCACCGTTGGAGCCACTACCTACGGGTTGTCCCAAATATGATGTTCCTGCAGGGCAAAAACAGTACATACTTTGCTGGTTCCTGGACACTGGTCGTGAGTTTCTACTTCGAAGCATCATTTTGCCTACTGACGTGTAATCTCTAGAACATGCACGAAGTTGCTTGCGTGAGTGGTATTGCCGCAGCATACAACATGGGCGCGGAATACACGCAATTCGACGATTTTGCTACAGACTTCTTCTCAAAATACTTGCTGCTCTCGCATGGTCTGCTCTTTTCCCGACAGGAGAAGAAACGCAAGCGAAACCACGAGTCGGCGTAAAAACGTCAGAAATACACCTTATACAAATTCAGTACACATATAATCACATGCTAAGATAGCTTTCTTCAAAGAATGTGGCTTGTCTATATCATTATTATCATGCTGGCCGTATGTGCTAACTACGCCCTCGTTCATCTTACGTTTCATACCGGACCCATATAGGGCAGATTTGAACTCCCAAGCAGAAAATGGCCATGGAAAGGTCTGATATTTGTTCATGTGAGCGAAGCGCCAGCAGACATGGAGAAGCTCCAGAAAAGAAAGGATTGGTGAAAACCAAAGACCAAAAACACACCATGTCCTCCCAGTAGAAGAATGCAAACAAAGAGGACTCCAATTCTGGCCCGCTGCAGTTGAAAAGCAGACGACAATAACAATATAGCGGGCTCAGAAACATGCTAGATTTCCGTCAAACAATGCGTAGGTAAGCAACTGATGCATTCCATATACAGAAGCAAACGAAAGCCAAATGAATTATGAGCAACCGCAAGAAGGCGAGATAAAACTCGCTAAAAGAGCCCAATAGATAATAGCGCGAGTAAAAAACGAAACAGAGTAAATCTGCAGCGGACATGGTTTTGTACGCGTTGTACAACATGGAAGAAAATAATCTAAGAAGAAGAGTCCAGCTTCAAGATGCGGCGAAGATCATTCTCCATAGCTTGAATGTTGTTACCACGACCAGCCTGTCCAGCAGGCTGGTTGTAAGCAGGAGTAGGAGCTTGGGCGGAGGTAGCTGAAGAAAGAGGGGACTTAGCCGCCTGTTGACCACCGCCGAATAGAAACTTCTTCAGAGCAGCAGTTGCGTCATCGGTTGATGAACCGGTCGCTGGTGCCACGTTCTGGGCCGGCATGGGAGGCGCATTACCACGGGAAGCGCGCGCTGCGCGAATCCGCTCGTGATACGGTGTCGAGAATGCAGGTCCAATGTCATGGCTTGGATTTCCATCCAATTCAGCGCGATCTATTCCACCAGCCGAGTATCGCATGCTTGCCGGAACAGACTGTGGGACGTTCGCCTGAGGCGAGCTCTCCAATCGATTGCCAAAGATCGACGGGGAGCCTTGGCTACCATGACGCGGCGAACCAAATTGTCTTTCCTGCTCCTGTCTGTGGGCGCGAAACATGAAGTCTAAAGGCGACTCATTGGCTCGTGGAGCAGACGACGAGTACGGCATAGGCGCTTCGTTGTCAGTCGTTGGCGGCGAGTATCGAGGGTCGCTGGCACGGGCATTTCTAGCTGGCGATTCGCTAGAGGATTTAGAAAGGAAGCTCGGGATGGGAAGCGCCGAAGGAGCAGGCGAGGCATGGAAAGTTGCGCCCGCAAAGGCGGCCGCAGGAATACCCGACTTCATTGAACCCCGTCGCGCGGTTGGGGTGCTCCTTTCGGCATGTGCATCAGGCGAGACCTGCGCGGCCTTGCCTTTTCCTCCTTTGTTTTTGTTTCGTTGTTTCGAGTTTGTCTGGGCGGAGGATTGGCTTCCTGGTGCGGGCGATCCGGAGAGCGCTTTGTTGGGCGTGTGCGGCGTTCTGTGATAGTGACCAGATTCAAACGATGCGACATCGTTCTCCGAGGCGTATGCTTTTTGAGCCGCTGGCCTGCCATTTTGGCGATGCCTCTGGCGGCCTGTAGTTGCTTTCGGCTGGGGGGCTGCGTCGCTCATGGCAAGCTGGGATGTCGATGGATTGCGGTTGCGCGAAGGCTCTCCAATTGCGACGCGATTTTGTCTTGTAATCGGTACTGGGCCTTTAATTGCTAAATAGTGACAAGTGTCACGATAGACTTTGATGAAATCTTGAAGATGGAAAAATAATTTACTGTGAAAGAAAAAGCGTATGTCATGGCTGAAAGTAAATGAAGAGAAGGAGAGGCTGGCAGACTTGAAGGGCAAACAGACTTGGTCCGTAGCTGGCGATGTGACGCAGATGGAGGGTGGCGGGTTGCCCCGGTACGTACATATCAGTCGCCTATCGATAGCGGGTACTCGATACCTTGCGTTTGCAGCACAGTGTGAGTGGATGCAGGTATGAGCTACTTGGTGGCTGAGAATGAACCCCGCAGGCTCCAAGTCAGCCCGCCAGTGAGCTCATGCGCCTGGTTACTTGGCGGTCTTGAGAGCTGCCTACGAGCGCCAAACGCTTGCCTCATATCGGAGCAACACTACCACGCCTCTCGTGGCCAAGCAACACCGACATTTCTACGCCGCCACGCCATCCATTTTACTGATATTTGCAGAGGAGGATCCTTCTGAATAGTACGTATCTCGAGCATAGAGCATATAAATTGTCATCGACCAGCATCTCTGCACTCTCTCCATCAAGGTGCAGCCGCCGTGCTGGTTGTCCGTTGGGCATGTCCTCGTTAAAGAGGAGCGTTGGACGCTTGGTGTCATCTCAGCTTCGACACTTGCTGGAATTCTTTACTGACCCCTTGTGATTAGGTGTGTTTCCGTCTTTCTCGCACCTAATACGATCGATAGAACCTCACGAGCGCACAACAAACGGTCATGGCGGACGTCGAAATGAGCGACGCACCCAAGGGTGCAGATGCAGCCAACGGCAAGAGCACAGAAAAGAAGAAGTTTGAAGTCAAAAAGGTTCGTTTCTCGACTCTTTAGGAGGTTCAGGCCCGTCGTCATACTGACAACTCCAGTGGAATGCGGTTGCACTTTGGGCTTGGGATATCGTCGTCGATAATTGTGCCATTTGCCGAAACCACATCATGGATCTCTGTACGTTTGGCATCGTGCATAAATATTCAAAGGACGCCTATTCTGACCGTGCTCTTCAACAGGTATCGAGTGCCAAGCAAACCAGGCGTCTGCTACGAGCGAGGAATGCACGGTAGCTTGGGGTATCTGCAACGTGAGTCAACTTAACTACTTGAGTATTGATGCATGAATGAATCGCTAACGGCACTTGAATCTAGCACGCTTTCCATTTCCACTGCATTTCCCGATGGCTCAAGGCCAGATCGGTATGTCCCTTGGACAACAGAGACTGGGAATTCCAAAAATACGGCCGATAGACGAAACTGCCGCATCATTAGAGCATCGCACACGAATATAGTTACGCGGATAAGCTGGTAACGAAAATGGGTCATGAAATTAGGTATCGGTTGCTAGTTTGTATTTATTGGATGGTAGCTGTTTAGCATATTCGTAATTGCACTACAGCGTCATTTGACCATATGCGTTCTTCATCCCAGCTCCGGCCGGTAACCATTTGACGGGGTTCTTTTTATAGAAAGGCCACGGAGGCACAGTGATGAGGAATGTGAGGGCCGTGCCGCCGAGGGCAACGTAGACTGCTTTTTGGATATCTTGAAGAGTGTAGCCAACATTGAATGCGATCAACTGGAGGAGCTTCGTCAGCCAACTGGGGTAGAGAGCTTTGCGGCGCGAAAGCACTTACTGCAGACACTGACAAGAGCAATGTCGCCAAGAATTCAACACGCTTCTGGCCATCGAAATCCTACAGGTTGGGTTAGCATCCGACAACGGGCGGGACCGACGAGCGCGCGCCTGCAACGGGGATGGTGTCGTACTATTTGCCCATCGACGACATCGCGGACTTGATCAAGTATTTGTTCGGCCATTTTTCGTTTATGAATGCGCAATCGGTCGGTATCGGGAATGTTGAGCGTAGACTTCGTGATCCGGCGCTGCGACGTTTGCGATTGTTGGAGCTGGCCAAAGGACAGGTAAGGTATGGCTGGGCTACTGCATCTGTCTAGCGCGACTCGGCGGCCGGCGCACAGGCCAGGTGACCCCGATGGAGTGACTCGGCGAGTGGCAGCGCCAGGCTTACGGTATTTTCTGCGTTGGATATGCGCAACTTTAATGGGCCTTTCTTGCATTGCCTGTCACCGAAGACGAGTTTTCCTCTCGTCAAAGATCCTGCATCAGGTCTCACCTCCCCTCGACAAACCCACTGTGCCCATCTCACCACTGTGCCTGAGCAACATTATCATTTGCCGTCACGGATATCGATTTTTGAGCCCTTTCTCGCATTCATCGGCAGCGCCGACTCTCCACCGACGCCGCTCCTCTCGACTGCTTCCCCCAAGCAAAAAAAGTTTTACCATCGCCTGCATCAGATGAGGTGACTCGCAGTAGCTCGGCCAAACCCCGCCCTACCGCCACATCAAAAGCACAGAAAATTCCCAACACCATTGCAAACCACCAAGTTGGCGCAATTCGCCCTCTTCCCGTCATCAATCCTCCTCGGTCCAGGCTGCTGGATCTATAGCGGAGTCAACAAGCGACCGCCATAACTTGCCCAACCTCGATCGACCTGACGCTATACGACACAACGTCTGCTACAATTTGCTCTTCTGCATAGAGAAAAGTGCGACTGCATTGATCGCGACGGATAAGAGTTTTGAACGCCGCTCATACTCGGCGCGGTAACCCGCGCCGGGCGCTTTCAATTGTCTTGTTGACATTACTTTCACGCCATTCTGCTTTGCAAAGCATGACCCCCCTCTACTGAGAGGATATAGGAGAAGTTGGACGCACGATATCGCAAATCCGATCTTATACACCGTCGCAACCCGAAGTTGCACATTGGCAGTTCAAAATGTCGGACCACGAAGGCAGCTCTCCCGATGCGGGCTTCCAGGCGCCTCTGCCTGAACTGGATGATCACCGCGCCCAGTCAGTCTCAGCTCAGAGAGTAGAGAGACCTCGACGAGGCACGTTTGACAGTCTCTACGGAGCCCGGCAGATTGACCAAGAGCCGGAGACGCCAGCCATCCTTGTTCGCGATTTTGAAGAAGCTGTCATTGATGAAGAGGGTGCTGATCTCATGATGGCGAATCGTCATGGACGACGACTCACGGCAGATTCCAGTGAAAGCCGCTCTCTTTCGCCTCCAAACTCTGTCAAGGCTTTTGCCCAAGCCAGGCGAAGGGAGCGAGACATGTCATTCTCTGACCCGAAAGGGGAGTATGAAGAAATGCTTGGGCGAGCTCTTTCCATCTCCAGCCGCCGCAGCCATCGCAGCAGATCTCGAGCCGGTGATGGCGATGCCGTCAGTCTAAGAACCAACAACACGGTTGAGGAGAGCGTCTGCGCGCCAGAAAATGGTCATCACAGGCAGCACCAGCTCCGGATCGACTTTGAATATCTCGAAGAATTCATCGAGTCGGAGCGCGTTCGGGAAAACAACCGCAAATCTTCTGTTGTATCTGCGTTCAACGACCTTCGCACAGAACCCTCCGCGCAGCAAAAGATACAGTTGGTCACGGCAGATGGCGATATCATTGATATGCCCTCCGACTCATCCTCGTCCGCGCAGGAAAAGCCTGTTTTGGATTCGATGCCTGCACCGAAAGGACCGCAGTATCCTTTTGACAACAACCGATTCAGCTTCTTCTCGTCAGCCTGGGAATCCACTATCCACGCTGCTGAATTCGGTGACCTTGTGCTTCCGGGTGAAGATATCCGTGGCTTGTTCGAGCTTCCCAAGGATGAAAGCGACGGTGTCTGGTGGCTCAATATCAACCGTGCGACAAAGGAAGAGGTCCTAAGCATCTGCAAGGCTTTTGGTGTCCATCCTCTTACCATTGAAGATATTATCACGCAAGAAGCCCGAGAGAAGATTGAACTCTTCCCTTCCTACTACTTTGCTTGTTTCCGATCTTTCAACATGGTTGAGGAGCCAGATGGTATCGAGTACGAACCGTTCAACATCTACACATTGGTGTTCCGAGAGGGGACTTTGAGCTTTAGCTTCGCGCCGAACTCGCACGCATCTCATGTTCGACGACGCATCACCGCGCTCAAAGACTACGTAGCCCTCAGCAGCGACTGGATTTGCTACGCTTTGATGTAAGCTTACCCGCATTCATACTGATCATGTAGCCGTGCTAATTTAGCAAACGAACAGCGACGACATCGTTGATTGCTTTGCTCCTGTCATCAATCAAATTGAAACTGAGGCAGATGCGATTGAAGACGAAGTGTTCGTCATGAGACAGGATGACTCCAGCTCGTTCCTTCGCTCAATCGGCCGCGTTCGCAAGAATTGTATGGCATTGCTGCGCTTGCTCGGCGGTAAAGCCGACGTCCTTCGCGGCTTCACCAAGCGATGCAACGAAAATTATCAAGTCACGCCGCACATGGATATTGGCATGTATCTTGGTGATATCCAGGATCACGTCGTGACCATGGCAAACAACCTGGGTCATTGTGAGAAGCTGCTCTCCCGTGCGCACAGCAACTACCTCGCCACTCTCTCCATCAACAGCATCTCGCAGGGTACGGACACCAACCGCGTCCTCAGCAAGATTACCTTCCTGGCCTCGGTCCTGGTGCCGCTTAATTTGGTGAGCGGTATGTTTGGTATGAACGTTAGGGTCCCATTCCAAAGCGACAGGGTCGATTCTGTGGCTCCCTTCTTCGGCATCCTCAGCTTTATGATTCTTCTTTGCTCGCTCATTCTGGGCTGGGCTCGTTGGAAGCGCTACATCTAGTTCTGTCTTGATTTCTTGTTCCATGTCTTCTTCTGTTTTGTCATGTCTCCTCTGCATCTTGCACACAAGCACTGATGTCTTTCACTGTTAATATCTGTTTGGGTATACGGGGCATTCGCATAAAAGTATTTATAGAGTTTTATAGAGTTTATAGAGTTTTATATAGTGTTATAGTGCAGTAATTTGTTTTAAAAATTTGATGGATTTTCTTCTACGAGAGTGAAGCGTCCCAAGTGTGCAAGCTGGTATGAAAGCTCGTTGTGGGTCTGTATGCGAGAGCTCATTCGTTGTCTCCAGTTATCTCCCTGAGGCGACAGGTTCGAAAAACTTGAGCACGCTGGCTAGCATTGACGTGCGAATTCCTTTTCCGCCCAATTCAACTTTGCATCCGGCCAATCGACCTCTTCCGCTCGATAAAATTCCACCGGCTCAATCAATCACAATGGACAGCTTCTCCGCCTCCTCCCTCTCCAACCTCAACGACGCCGACAAGGCTGAGCTTCAAAAGTTTCTGGCCAACGAGCAGCAGCGCTCGACGATCCAGGCGGGTAAGTTGGTGTCGCGCGGGAGCGAGGAGTGAATCAGAGGCACGATACTAACGTCACCGACCTTCTTAGAGACACACAAGTTGACCCAGACGTGCTGGAAGAAGTGCGTCACCGGCAACATTAAGAACTCGAAGCTCGACAGCTCGGAAGAGACCTGCCTCGCCAACTGCGTCGACCGATTCCTGGACCTCAACAACCTGACGATGAAGCACCTCAACAACATGCGCTCCTAAACCAATGGCAAAGAGACGGGACGATTAAATTCCCTTGGACGGGGTTGGGACACACATTACCGGCGCACTTGACATGACTGTCAGAAACGACCAAGATTCGCATACACTGTATACTAGGATATGAAAACTGGCTTTGGTTTAGAACTGTAGCAAGATTCGGTCGATATATTGAATACCGAATTGATATTTGAACATGTACATGGCTACACATTATCACACATGAAGAGAGACAGCGAAAAGTAAGACAGGAACTGGCTTGTTGTTTGGATATCATCATTTGAACCGTAAGCTATAGACAAAGCTCTTTATGCGCCTATTTTTTCCGGATTCCCCATGCATGCATTCAAAACCAGACCAAATCGTAAACGGAACCCTTTTTTTCACCACAACTGCAAACCAGTCGCTTAGACGAGAGAGAGCTTGTTGGCGGCAATGTCGAGAGCGTCGACATCGGGGGTAAGACGGGCGTAGGCCTTCTTGGTACCGTCAGGGCTGTGATTTTGTTAGTCGCTGTTTACCTTTTTCGTCCGCCAGCCACAGCTAAGCGTAAATGCACATACCGGATCAGGGTGTTGATCTTGACGGTGTCAATGTCGTAGAGCTTCTTGAGGGCGCCCTTGATCTGAGCCTTGTTGGCCTTGATGTCGACGATGAAGACGAGGGTGTTGTTCTCCTCCATCTTCTTCATGGCGCTCTCGGTGTTGAGGGGGTGGATGACGATCTTGTGCTCGTCGAGGCGAGGCAGGTGAGGGATCGACTTGCGGGGGAACTTGGGGTTGCGGGCAAGCGACAGCGTCTTGGGCTGGTGGAAGGTGGTGCTCAGGCGGACCTTGCGCTGCTTGTGGGAGTGAGTGCCCTTGAGCGCGGCCTTGGCGGCGGCGTTGGCCTGCTTGGAGCCCTTGGGGGCAGCTACATTCAGAGAAAAACGCATCAGCAATCGCTCTTTTTCAGAACTCGCAAAGTCTGCTACTGCATTGATGCGCGGAGGAGAAACGCCATCATGACGGAATGGTCAACGTAAAGACGCAAGGCCCTGTTCCTCGTCGGCCGAGTGCCTGTTCCTCAGTTGAACCATTCCGTCGAATCTGTATTCTCCTCCTCGGTTCGATGTAGTATCGGTTCGCCAAAAATCGGTGGAATTTCTCCCTCCGTTTTTTGTTTCGCTTCGCAGATTGTTTCGCAGTATATTTGCAGGTTTTATTTCATCCCGTACCTTTCTTGTTACCGGCAACCATTGTGAAGGATTTTGCAGCGGAAGTTTGCTGTTGTGGTTAGTTGAACGTCGTGGGTTGGAGAGAAAAGAGGACCTACAAGAAATTTGTTCGATGTGGGCGAATTTTCCTTAGGGTTGGAGTGTGTGAACGGAATCCTATGCTGCCATTGGTCAGATGGATCCATTAGCGGAAATCACGTGACAAACTTTCGGTACTTGGCTTTTGCAGTGAAATATGCTGGGCGCAATGTACCCACTTTGCTGGCGGAGTTTGGCCGTGCAGCCGTGTGGAAAAGTTCAGACTTACACGCCGGGTCAGAAATATTAGGTTCACTTGAATGTCGTATCGCATATGTTGAATATGTCGTATTATTGATATGCAGTAGCTAATAAGCTCTGCTGTCTGTCTGCTTGATTCTTTGGTACCACTTCAACGAATGATCTCTAGGTACGCATGCTCGCTTCGTCTGCAACGCCAAACTCGTCAACAAGGCTAATTTGCCATGATTTCTAGTGAAAGGTCTCATTTTCTGTGTTCTGTACGCTCTTCTGTCTGACGCAAATATGGTCGCCAAGAAGAAGGCTTTAAAGAGCCTCAAGGCCGGCCGGCCACCTCTCACACGGTCTTCCGGCACCATGTCGAGGAAGGCAAGCCGGACACTCATAAATAAACATCACCAGCTTGACAAACAACGACGGCAGGCGGCTTCAAATGGTGACAAGGCAGCTGAAAAGGCCATTACTGAAGAAATTGAGAGCTTGGGTGGTATTGCGGTGTACCAGCAGGCTAGTCTGCAAGGACAAAGTACGGAGCGCGGAGGAGACACTTCAAGGTTGCTGCTCGAGTGGCTTCCAGTTAAGCAATTAAAAGAGTCGAATCACAAACTGCGGTTACTCGAGGTTGGCGCCCTGAGTACCAAGAACGCCTGTTCTCTGAGTGGGCTGTTTGAGTCAGTCCACATCGACCTCAACAGCCAGGAACCCGGCATTCTGCAGCAAGATTTCATGGATCGACCACTGCCAAACGATGATTCAGAGCGATTCGACGTCCTATCGCTGAGTCTGGTCTTGAACTTCGTGCCCGATGCGGCGCTCCGGGGTGAGATGCTGAAGCGTACCCTGGAGTTCCTACGGAGCACCTACGCCGACACCGAGACCGCCAACGAGCACCTGCTCCCCTGCCTGTTCATGGTGCTGCCGCGAAGCTGCCTGGACAATTCGCGGTACTGCACCGAGTCGCAGTTTGAGAAGATCATGAAGATGCTGGGGTATACGATGACGCGGAAGAAGATGACGCAGAAGCTGGCGTACAGCTTGTGGAGGAAGGCAGGGGAAGCAGACATCAAACCGGTTTCAAAGAAAGAAATCAACCCTGGCCGAACCAGGAACAATTTTGTCATAACATTAACGCGTTAGATGTATTTTTTAGTCCAGATACCCTATTAATATTACCACCGGCTCTTTATCCGTCGTCTATCATGGGTCATATCTACCCAGCGTCTACATCTATAAAACAGCTGCTTTGTCCTGCGTTGCAACACTGCTACCGCGGTATTGATAATGTATCTTCTTCCATGATGGATGGTTCGTTATCCCGAAACAAACGAAGTCAAAGCCGAGCTTGTCAATGGATGATCGGGAGGGAGAGGTGCATTTCCCAGACGGATAACAGGGTAGCTCTGCATACCTGCGGCCCGGGCAGCATCAACTTCCTTGATGTTGTCACTCAGGAAGAGCCAGCGGCCAGGCTTCGTCTCTGGTACGGTCGAGAGAATCTTGGTGTAGCTCTCGGCCTCGGTTTTGGGTCCCGCGTTGACGGTATCAAACCAGTCCGATATGAATGGCATCATGTCAGATGGATCAGCGGTTGTGTGGCCAAAGAAGAGTTTCTGCGCAGGGACCGAGCCGGAAGAGTAGATTATGACTTTCTTGCCGGCAGCATGCGCGGATTTGATGAAAGCAGGGACATCATCAAACAGAGGAGCCCTGAGCACGCCCGTCTCATAGCCGTGTCGCCACAGGTGACCCTGCAGCGCCTTTAGATATGGAGCTTTCACATCACGCTCGACTAAATCTTGCACATGAGCCTCAAGAGCGGCGCGATCGTTGCGATACTCTTCGGGAAAGGCCTCACGGTACGACGCAAAGGCCGGACTCTTCCACTGCTCGTCTAAGACTTTGGGGAGGGCTTGCAGGGCATACGGGAACTGGCGGGCAAAATTACGACGGTCAGCCTTTTGCGTTCCATTTACGAGGCCCGATATTTTGCGCCAGCCACTTCGGGTTGTTGCCCGGAAGCGAAGGTGGCACTGAGACCAGACTCACCAAGACATCCTTGACAAACGAGATGGGACAAACGGTACCCTCTGTCAACGAACCGGCGTTAGTACGGGATATGTACAGTGGTTGCAGCGACGACGAGGCGGCGGAGCTAGGAGAGACACAAGCAGTTGGGCGGGACGGGATGATACGTGGCAAGCCTCAGCGTTCGCCGCTCGGTGTGTCTTGCCACTATGGGCAAGGGAAACGAATGAACCATGCAAAACATGAAGGTAACCATACCGATATCAAGAAGCAGCACGTCAATGTCGGCTAACATGGCTGGGGGGAATGTTCCGGAGCGGCAAATGGCCCAGGAATGCTGACAGGGAAGAGATACAACGGAGCGGTGTGTAGTGCAAAGCAGCAGCGGCGGGCCGGGCCTGTGCAGCTCCGGGAATATCGTGGCTGAACGGTGCAAAAGGAGCCAGAATCGAGGAAATGCAGAATTTTTCTTCTTGTTGTTCAATGATTTGCGATGGTCTTGGGCTGGTCAAAAGGCGGGTTCCGCTTCTCAATCGTGAGCGTTCCTTGCAGTCCCGCGGCCCGTTTTGATTGCTAGGCTTGGTCGTTGAGGCCCTTGCCGAATTCGTGGATCCGAAAATGCAGATGAAGACGAATTGTGAGTGGTCGAGCGAGAATCTATTGGGTGGCAGGGGACAAGAGTTGGCTGCATTAGGCGTGCAGTAGTGCGAGAGCAGGGGGCAAGAGAATTGTATGGTGGGAGGCGGTCAGCGAAGAAGCAGGGCGCGTCGCGAAGCCTTGCTGCCGGGTGTCGATGCTGGAGATTTTTTCTTCTTTTCCATCTGGCCCAGCCACTCCACAACTGGTGGTGAGCGGTTACAGTGGACTCTCGGAAGCGCCAGCCTGGCATGGAGGAGAGGAGAATGAAAGATCATGTCAGCCTGCAATCTCGTCGTGCATATCCAGTGCCAATTTTGATTTGTTTACTTTGGGTGGCAATCCAATCTATCGCCCTGCATGAAAATTGAACGGCGGTGTAGAAAGCAAAGTGCATGGCTGCCCGATTTTGATGCTGGCGATGCAGGTCTCGCTTGTGGATTCTATCGCATGTCACATTTGGCTGTCCAGATACTAGCGAATGGCGGGCATGGATTTGGTGGCTGCCGTTGTTTTTTATTATTATTTATTAAAATGTTACTTACGAAGAAGAGCCCTGCAGATTTATTGAGGCTGCACCAGTAGTGGCTGATACGACCCAAGCAAGGAGGTGGCTGGCGAGGCGGCGTTGCAAAGCACACAGTGCGGATGCCGTGCAGCGAGAACCTCTTTGTTCAAAACAAACAGTCAAGCAGTTGTATGGAGTAGGCTACGTAGCTATGCATGCGAGATGCGCCGAGTGTATCATGACATGAATTCTCCGAGCGTTGGCATTGCTGCTGACCTGCTGCATTGGCTACCTATCATGGCATGGCATAGGGGCCGGAAGGAAGCCGATGGAAGCAAAAGCACCGAGAAGCATTCCAGTCACGAGTAATTACCTCATGGGAACAGAGGCCAGAATGGCCTCATCAGGAACATGTCTGAAAATACTAGCCAGATAATAATAGTAAAATGAGCACAGCGACGCAGCTCATGGGTTCACAATAGAACCTGTTACTACGGGGGAACGCCGCCCACATGCCAGTGCAGGCCAAAACAGCGACAGGTCTGAGATGCAGCGACAGTACCTGGGCGACGAGTGCCGTGTACCTCTTTTTTTCTGCAGGTCATGCGCTGGCGCCATGGTAGCTTTTGGACACGAGACAGGTATCTGCTAGTCTTTGATTTATTGCCATTGGTGTCCTTTTTATCTCCCTGGCGGGCAGCTTGTGCATATGAATGCCCCACCGTTATAGGAGGCTGCAGTGTGCAGGTGGTCGGCTGTCTTTGCTTGCGTGTCGTTTGTACGGGTACTGACTGTATGTACAATACATTTGATAACAATTGTACATACAGGAGAATCAGCCTCCTGCGTTGGACAGTTGCCGCCATCAATATTCATTCCCTCACAGAATAGAGAGCGGCGCAACCGCCAGCCGTAAGCCCGTCCCTTAAACCTTGTTCCTCTACCAGCTAATCAACGGCCCAGGTGCTGAAAGATGCCCGCCAGGTGAAACGGGCGCGAACGCAGCATTGGCTGCGTGGGCTTTCGATGACGGGGCGGCATTGAGCAAAGGGATAACAGATCAGCAAGCACAGTGCAGTACCGTACAGTGCAGTGCAGCTCAGCTCAGCGTTTGACGATGCCCTGCAAGCGTGTATTCAAATATGCCGGATGCCATCCAAGGCTGTCAATCTCCGCCAATACGATGCGTGCCTGGCAGGAGGGGAGGGACCCCGTCGAATAATAACAGGGACGTACATGCACCTGATAGGAGTGCATACCACTCACCGGCGCCAGCCCAATGGCGGACCCTTGCCGACGAATAGTTGAAACAGAGGCACATCAAAGACAGTTCAAGACACTGGGTTGTTTACTGTGCAAGAGATTGCGTGTTGTTTTCTGACTTGCATCGTATGTATGTGACATATGTACCAATGTACCAGCGATTGGCCATTGGACATGGCTGGTCGCTGCAACTCGTAGTAATTCATGCCAAATGACGGGGGCAATTGCAGATCGACAGTCTAGACAAAGACAGAGCGCTTCAAAGAACACGGTAGCAAACAATTCGCAATGCACTCGGCCAAGCATAATTCTGTTGGGCCAGGCACCCAGATTTCCTGGCGATAAACCCAGTGTCGCTCGATGCATCTGTCATAACCCGCCGGAATCGCTCAAAGCGTCGGCCTGACCTGAATGGCGTCAGCCGTCAGAGAGTTAGCCTACCGTGCGAGCGATACATGGGACGAGTGTTGGGGCAAGCGACTCGGCACCTGGACAGCAGGTAGCCTTTCGGTGCTGGGCCGTAACAGCAGTACCACGCCGCGAGGTACCGGGCGGTGTGGCCGAGGACAGAGCGAGTGCGTGCACGGACAAGTACACTGTGCGAACTGGCAAGTTCCGACACGGACTGGTCACGCTGGTCACTCGTCATTTCGCTGGTGAGGTGCGTGTTGCTTTCGCGCTCCACTGGGCAACCAAGTCGCAATGCGGCAGGTATTATTAGGTGCCCAGTAGCGGGCATCCTGCTGTGCTAAAAACAGAGAGGGCGGCGTTGGCGGCGACATCGCTCAGCTGTTTAGCGGGTACCGTGGTGCTCACGCGGGAGGCCCGCGAGTCGTAAGTACCGCTCTAGGCTTTCGCCGCCCAGACACTTGGCGGCGCTCAACGACGTGCTCGTGAATGGCACGGTGCTGGCACTGTGCAGACAAACGGGGAAGAGGGAGGCGCTGCTCGCAATGCGCCGATCACACGCAGACAAATACGGTGCGAGAGACATAGTTTGCGCTAGTCCTGGTCGAGGCAGCCTAGCGCCCAGGCTGCAGGTGAACCAGGTCGCGGCCTGTCCAGTCGTGTGCTGTGTTTGCGCTGGGTGAGCCAGCCACGGCGGTACTTGGGCTGGTGCCGTGTTCGACACCATCATAGCAAGTACCTGCGCAGCAAATGGTAGGCCGGCCTTGTATCCACACGTAATCGCAATACCGGTACGTACCCACGGTGCTTCCCCCGCAGCAGCGTAAGGAGGTACACAGGTACCAGTACTCGGCAGGTAGGGGCGGTCTAGCCGACTCCGTACTAGCCCACGCTAGCGATCCCAACATGACCGTCCTTGGTACTGGCGTGGCTGCACTGTGTCTCTGCACTGTACAAACGGTACGTACCAGGTGCCCATCCTGGTCCGCCGCCGCAGCAGCGCCATCGAACTGCCTCCCCCACCACCCCCAGAACCACAGGCCCCAAGAGGCCCAGCGACTGTCCCAGGTGCTTCGACTAGCGACCCCCCCGTTCCACTTGCTTCCATCCAGCCCATCCTCATCACCGCCATTCCCTGGCTCGTCCCTTTGCCTCCTTCCTACTACCTCTTCTCTACCTTATCCTTTTATCCTTCTTTATCCCGTCCTCCTCTCCTCCTTCTCGTCCATCCGTTTCGTCTCTTCACGGCTCGCCACCACTTCCATCGTGAAGGCCCTCTTTCTGCCTCGAGCTTGCAGCTCCCCTCCCTCCCTCGTGTGATCCCGCCACTTGCTGGTGCGTCACACCCGCCAAACGCCACCGCGCAACCGTTTCTCAACAACATCATCGTCCTGCAAGCAACGGGCCTACGGCTATCTCCACCATCCGCCGCTCGACACCATCGCTGCCAACCCATTGTCGAGAGAAAGAAGGCTCACGCACCCGGCCAGCATCGTCATTCATCCCGAACGACCCTGCTCACCACTTTTCCCGAGCGTCTCTGCCTCTCCAGCTGACCAACGACCCGCAATCTCGTCACTTCGCCCCGACTGCGTCACGATCCGCCGGTCTCGGCTTCACCCAACAACAGTCATCCCACCCAGGCACCAAAGCTAAATACACTCGTCCAATCTCTTTTGGTCGTTGGGACTCGTTCCCAATTTTTTGCTTTCACACAAACGCTCACACGTCAACCTCCCGGCACGTGCCCATTCGGACACCACTTCATCCTCCTGGTGACAGCTCTACCCAGGGAGAGCTCAGCTCTGACAGGTTCCAGTTCGTCTGGCCCGACAAAGCAGCTCACGGCTTCACAGCTTCCCTTCACCAGCCTCTCTTCTCCCCTCAACAAACACATCTCCAACTTCCGACTGTTCAATTCCCAGGCGGCTCCGTCCCACCCCGTCTTTGTTCTCTTTTCTTGACAGCACCTTTGCTGTCTCCTTCATTTCTTTCGTCCAAAAATATACACACGACCTCGATGTCATTATAACGCCTCTTCTTCTTTTCTTTTCGGTTTTTTCGAATCCTCGAAAGTCGCCATACGGCACCCGCCTACTCGCTACTACCGACGCTTCGATACCACATTTTCATTTGTTCTATTATTGTCAAAAACTTCTTTCAAATGAGCTATTGATTCAGCCACGACCACCACAATCAAAGTCACCCTCTTTCAGCCGGGTGCACATCGCTTTCCACACAAACTGCGCTATCTGTACATTCCAACTTGAGCTCTCTCGCTTGCCTCGTTCATTCATCGAATACCAATTTCTTTTTTTTTTCGTCCATCATCACACACCACACAATTCGATCCTCTTGAACAAAAGCTCGTCCCGAGACTTCACGTTGCGCAGCACCTCCTTTCACGATAAGCGATATACGGCAAACACAATCCGTGACTCTTTTGTACAACTATTGCCGTCACTTCATTTTTGCGTGCGATTCATTGCATCTATCTTGCCAAATTCCTTTTATTGTCTTTTTTGTCTTTTTTATACATCATTTCATCTACAAGCATGGAGTGCTTGCGGGAAAAATTCGTCGGAGGCGCCCTCCTGGAC
The DNA here is from genome assembly GCA_002796755.1 of Paracorniculantispora psalliotae. Classification (NCBI taxonomy): domain Eukaryota; kingdom Fungi; phylum Ascomycota; class Sordariomycetes; order Hypocreales; family Cordycipitaceae; genus Paracorniculantispora; species Paracorniculantispora psalliotae. Next base: position 531,784 of record PHFE01000051.1, on the reverse strand, counting down.
GGAGGTCGCTTCCAAACACTCTCACCACTCAACCACGGCTCTTTCGGCATGGTTTTCATGGCCCAGGACCTTGCATCCAACCAGCCGGTTGCGATCAAGTGCTTGACCAAGAAGGCCGGCCAAGGCGACTGCCAAGAGTTTGCTGTCGACGAACGTTCTGAGGAGCTGGTCCTTCACCGCGCCATCAGCCCTCACGACAACATCGTCAACCTCATCCATTCCTTCGAGACCGAGTCTCACATTTATCTCGTGTTGGAGTTCTGTGACCAGGGCGATCTTTATGAGGCGATCCGCAATGGTCACGGTCCTCTTCAGACCGAACATGTTCGTCAATTCATGCTCGAGCTTGTGGACGCTGTCGAATACATCCACTCCAAGGGCATCTACCACCGAGACATCAAGCCTGAAAACATCTTCCTTACCCAGGACGGTGCCATGAAGCTTGGTGACTTTGGTCTAGCTACGACGGACAAGTGGTCATACGAGATGACTGTCGGAAGCGATCGCTACATGGCTCCTGAGCAATTCGACTCTGCCGGTGCTGGCTACGCGCCTGCCGAGGCGGACATCTGGGCCATTGGTATCTGCCTCCTCAACATTCTCTTCTCTCGCAACCCTTTCACCACCCCGACCGAAGCCGATCCTCTCTTCCTTGACTACTCCCGGGACAAGCAAAGCTTGTTCGATGTCTTCCCCTCCATGTCCCAGGACACGTACGAAGTCATTGTCCAGTGCATGAACTTGGACCCCAAGAGACGTTCCCTCATCGGCGCCCGAGATGCTTTGATGCGCGTTGTCTCCTTCACCACCGAGGACGAGTCCCTGGACGACTTCTGCTGTGCTGACAAGGCCACCGTCGCCTCTGCCAACAGAGAGCCCCTTCGCACGCCCTCTCTGCAGAGCCCTCAGGTTGAAACCGGTGCCTTCCCCTGGACCCGTGCCCTGCACGCTACTCCTCAGCGTGCTGGCCGCCAGCTGAGCATGATTCCCGACGACGAAAGCTACACCGAAGACCTCTTCTCCAAGTCGGAGAACACGGTCGACTGGTGCTCGGCCGTCCCTCAGACGCCGTCCATGTCATCGACTCTGGAGTCGCACCTCCCGCCCGCGCTCAAGACCTTGAACATCAACCAGCCCAAGCGCCCCAAGATTTCACCCGCTGCTGGTTCCCTGCCAATCACCATGGCCAAGCCGCTCACGCTGTCCATGTCGTCGGTCTTTGGTCGTCGCGAACCCGTGTCCAAGAGCTGGAGCGATATGTGGGATGAGGATGAAGAGGAAGAGGTTGAGCAGCAGCGAGAGTCGCTCAAGGCTCTCAACTCACGCACCTGGAGCCACGAGAGTGTGCGTGAGGCTGAGAAGGAGAATGCTGAGCCGGTCCCCGGGGCCACTCAGATCAATGGCGATGTTGACGGTGACTTGCTCGCAGATGGTTTCTTCTTCCACGAAGCCATCCTGCCCAAGCCGACTCAGCCTGTCGCACGTTACTCTCCTCCTTCGAAGCGAAACAATTTTGATAAGTGGGCTGCTTTGGGTGAGCGCCGCCGCGGCGGATCAGTCATGGACAGTGACAAGCCACCCGCTTTGAAGCACCGTCGTTCTTTTGGTTTTGGTTACAAGTCTAACGAAGCGGGCGTTTGGGATCATTCAACACTACGGGGCGGGTTCAAGGAACGAGTCGTTGACTCGCCCGCGAACAAGGGTAGAGATATGAACTGGCGTCGTGATCGACGCGCAGATCTCGAGGACATTGAGTGGGTTGGTGGTTGGTAAGAGCCCTCGGGCACACTGCCCACCGCCAATCGTGGTCGGAGTCATCTTTCATCGTGATGCAATTTGTTGGAGCCATGTTGTATGCACCATGCTTCGCATATGAATTCTTAGATGTCATGAGATTTTTGACCCGCTTTCTGAGTATTAGATAGTCGTCATAAATAGGAAATACCAGAGGTTACCCACTCACATAACGGTTCTAATTGATTATGAATGTTTCGACTAACCACAAGTGCATCTTAATTATATACGTATGGCAGACTCGACCCGTGCGCTACTCGTGGCAGGCGGGAGTGGTGCGACGCTTTGACATCAAAGTCACACACATCTCACGTTACGCAGATCTACAGGTTAACGTTTAACGGTCACTGCGCACAGTAAACCAGTGGGCTTCGAATGTATTCCGTAGGCTTGAATCGTATTTAGTACGCTTGAAATGTATCAGATATGCAAATTATCTATGACCGCGCGCCACTTTGCGCGTCTACCATACTCTTGGGCAGAAACGTGCAGGCCGTGCCGACTAACCCCAAAATCGCAAAAAGCACAATAATGACGCCCGACACAACGCGCTCCAGACGTGGAATCTCATCCCAGAAAAGTTTGAGATAAAAGGCAATCGGCAGGATAATGGAGATGAGCGTGCAGAGCGCGGCGCCGAGAAACGCGCAGACCGAGTCAAAGGCCGGAAACGCGATCGAGATGGCGAGGAGCACGAGGACGACGGCGACGCGGACAACGGCGCGCTTGACGGCGCGCACCCAGGGCCGGCGGGCGTCGACGCTGCCGGGCAGCGGCTCAAAGTGCAGGCCGGCGAGGACGTCGGCGGTGGTGACGAGCGGGCGGGCGTTGAGGGGGATCTTGGTGAGGGGGATGACGGCGACGCAGACGCACATGAAGACGGTGAGGCCCGGGGGGAAGCCGCCGGTGCGGAGAATGTTGGAGGTGATGGCCTCGCGGATGCCGTCGCCGAACATGAGGATGCCGACGACGGCGAGGCAGGTATCCAAGACGTACTAGATGATGTGAGCAATGCTGTTTGGGCAAGAGTTCCGGTTGATGACTTACGGAAAAGGAAAAGGTGACGCGGACGGCTTTGCCCCATTTATGAGGATGTCGCATATCTCTGTAAATCTAGATCGTGTCAGCGTGCAGTTTTGAATGAAACGTGTGCTAGATGACTGCTTACCGAAGGGAATACAGAGTGAGCACCCCAGGGACTGGCCATCAATCCGTACGCCAAAGGCAGCGCCAGCCAATTTGACGGCCAGAGATGAGTGACGGCCGGCTCCCATAGAGAACCTGGCGTTTCCGTCTTGACCAGCCCATCAACGACGATGACACAAACAACTAGTACCCCGTTAGCATAAGGCACATCCCTCACGCTCATAAACTCTCCCAACGTACTGCAAAAAGTCGAAAAGATGCCGACGACGCTCGTGTAGCTCAGCCACCGCAGCGGCAGCATGTTCAGCACCAGCACCAGCACCGCGCACACGCACTTCCACAGCGTCGCGTCCCCAAAGTCCGGAAACAGCAGGTCCAGCGAGTCGGCGAACAGAATCACCAGCGCCACGCACGCCGCCAGAAGCTCGAGCGTGAAGAGCGCCGAGACGACGACGCGCGCGCGCGTGCCAAACGACACGTACGCCAGGTCCGAGTAGGTAATCAGCGTGACGTCGCGGCGCATGCAGCGCGCGAGCAGGTCGGCCGTGTGCGCCGTCACGGCCGCCGTCAGCGTCAGGATGCCCAGGCCGAGGATCCAGCCGCTCATGCGAAACGCCAGCGGCAGGCTGAGCATGCCGACGCCGATGATGGCGTTGATGGCGTTGAACGTCGACTGCGGGAGCGTGCTCTGCCCGTCGACGGTGAGCACCACCTTGTCGCCCTGCTTGACCTCCTTGACGAGGATGGGGTTGTCCTCGCCAAACGCCGGGTCTTCGCCGCCAGCAGCAGTGCCGGGGCCAGCGCCAGCAGCAGCCGCAGCACTGGACCGCCGCCGGTGCTGCTGGCTTATCACGGAGGCGCGAGGCCGCAGCACGCCGCCGCTCATGGTGCCATACTGGGAGCTGCTACGGTAGGAGCCGTAGCTGCCGATGATGGACGGCGAGGACAGGTGCGGCGCCGCAAAGATGCTCGAGCGGCTGGAAGGCGAGCCGGCGGGGAGCGCGCCCGCCGCCATCTCTGCGTCCAGGAGCTTGCCCTCGCGGCTGCGAAAGTCCTCCGTGGCAGGACCAGCGCCGTCGGTGCCGTGGCTGGCCTCGGGGACGGGCGTGGTGCCTTCGAGGTGCTGGGACAGCAGGCCGGAGCGGACGTTGGGTGCTTCCACGGGGCTGCGGCCGTAGTATATGCCTTCTTCAGCCGCGGCTGCATCGTCGCCGTCGTCGTCGTCGTCTCGTTCGGCAGCATCATTGTACACGATGCTTGGCCGGCGGGGAATGACCTCTGCAAACTCGGCCGCACGCTGCCAACTGCGGGCAAAGGAGCGGAAGCTGTTGACGCCGCCGAGATCGGCTATGGCGGAGAGGTGCTGTCCGACGGAAGATCTAAAGGCACAAACGGTTAGCAACGGTTCCAATCCGTCCGTAGATTTATCCAATCCATGATAAAAAAGCCATCTTACCTCCTTCGGTAATCGCCCCGGGGCACAATCAGTCGTCTCGTCTCCGCATCGTCCACATCGCCTTCCTCGTCGTCGTCGTCAAAGACATTCTCCTCGGCCAGGTTGCTCGTGTTGAGGCTCCTGGACGGCGACGCACGCCCATCGTACTCGTCCCAGGTCACCGGGTTGCAATCCTGCGGTCGCGGCGCCATTTGCTTTGGACGCGGAGCCGTGGTGTTTGTGGAGTGTGCCCCGTCACAGGCCTTGAAGCTCTCTGCTCTCCTGCTCCGATGGAGACGCGGCGGGCAGCAAAGTGGGCAGTTGTTTTGACCGTACGTCACCGGTTGCGCATCGACACTATTGTCCTTGGAGTAGCCGGGTTGATTTCAAAAGCCTCGCACCGTCCCTTGATATTTTACCACCGGAACACGGCAAGTTGTTTGAGGACAAGCTTGGAGAGGGGAGCGAACAGCTCGACATGGTGCGACTATGTGCGGCCGCTTCAACCCCCCCGCTTCGCTATCTACTTTTTGATTAACCCCAGAGAGCCCACTAACTCGATGCGCGATGGCAGCTGAGTTAGCGTCTGTCACGAGGGCAAGCTCTGGGGCCGGTCTCTGGCCGAGAGATACGAAGTGAAATCCACTGATTTGCCCGCTAAATTTAAGGCCTGCCGTAGTTTATCGTCGTCGGCGTTGTTGCATGGTTGTGCTTGGTGGCTGGTGGCTACTGCATGCCCGCATGACGAATGAGACAAACCATTGCGTGCGTTGATTGTCTCGAATTTCTTGGTGCGTCTCGACTGTATTTGCCACTCACCGCTTTCTTCGGGTTTGCAGCGTTTTATTCGTGTTATCTGCCTGTTGCGCCCGCAACCCACCTCCTGCTAGTAGCATTCCATCGGACGACTTCGGGATGGCCGTTGACAACGGTTGACAATTCCGCTACTGTAATGGGGAGGCAAAACCAAAGAACAAGGCAAGACTATGCGGAAGATCCAGCTAGACCAAGCAGCTAAACAAAAACCAACAGAGACGAGAGAGAAAAGGCCACAGAGTGAAATTATGTGACAAGTGTAGGGTAGGCAACGGAAACTGCAGTATCTTGCCGATTCGAACACACCAGCGCAAGTCTACTCGGGAGCAAACATACGTTCGAGCGCGAGAAATCGACTGACCGGCAATAGGATATTGTGAGGAGACACAAATTGCTTAGAATAAGCACGAACGCGGATACAATGTGATATTGTATTATATACGCCAAAAATACCTAGACCAGGCCTTTGCCATTGCAGAAAACGGCTTGATACTCAGGCACAAACAAAACATATGCAAAAACATACAACCAGAAAAATGCCTTCCAAACTCCTGTCCCGAAAAGAAGAACCCATAAAAAATCCAAACCACTTGAAAGCCTGTATCTTACACCATGCCCGAAAGGAAACAGAAACCTTTGCGAGTCGTTTACGACGGACTCGTGCTGAGAAAGTTGTCGGCCACCTCCCACGCCCAAGCGTGGTCAATCTCGTAGCCGATCACATACGAGTCGGCGGGCGCGTGGCCATCTTCGCCCTCATGCATGGGAAGCACGGCGATGCGGCGCACGCGGGCGGCGGCGGGGATCTCGTCGGGCGAGGCCAGCGTGCGGCCCTGCTCCTCAATGGTCATGGCCTTGAGGGCGACGGCCAGCACCGCCTGGCTGTCCCAGACGCCCTCGAGACGCTGCGCGTTGGCCATGAGGGCCACGGCACGGCGGCGGATCGCGGGGTCGCGGCACTTGTGGATGATGCCGTACAGCACAGGCACGACGCCCGTGTGCATGTGAAACCGGGGAGTTGCAGCAGCAGCAGCAGAGGCTCTTCGCGAGCTCGTCACGATTGATGAACTGGTCTGGCTGTCAAAGTCCATAGCCGCCTCTGCGTAGCAGAGCATGTCCCGAAAGGCGTCCGTATGCGCATCCCAACGTAGGGGGTCCTCGTCCGCGCCGGGAGGCCCGTCAAGGACGGCCGTCTCCACGCCCACGTAGCGGCGCTGCAGTTCCAGCAGCGCAATCGCGCGCTGGTTGACACGCGAGGTGAGCTCGTCGGCGTGCGTCATCTTGAACTCCTCAAAGGCGGATTCCCACCAACGGAGCTTGACAGGCACCGTCCCGACGCCACTTTGATTATACGTCTCTAGCTCCAGTCTAAGGATGCTGAGTGCGTGCTGGACCGAATTGAGCGTGTGAAAGACGGGCTGCTCCTGCCAGGCAAACTGCTCTAGTTCGAGGATTTCGGCCACCATCGTGGTGAGGTTGACGTCGACGCCCTTGACAAGCTGTCAAAGTTAAGTTAGCGGGTGTTTGGCAGGTTCGTCTGATATGGGCAAGTAGAAGGAGCTTGGCATGAGTGCACGCACCATGAATGCTTGACTGGCGATCCGACTTAGAAATATATCCGCCGCGGCAAAAAGCATGTCCCTGTCATGGGACGATGGCCCGCTGGATTCGCTATATGGCGAACAGGAACGAAATCTTTCCTCTTTTAAAATGGCGTATCCTGTGATGAGCAGTTGCACCACCGTGAGTATCTTTCCCCGGAGGACCTGGAATGTGGCGACGAGCGTTAGTCGAGCCTATCATGACGACCGGCAGATGCTTACCTCGATGCATATGAACAAAATGCAAGATATTAAATGTATATGCGCGTTGCTCGAGTTTCTTTGCGAACCCAAGATGCTCTGTATAGACATGTTGTATTGTTTTAGTGCGAATCGGTCGTGACTCTCTGGCCCGGCCCGGCCGTGGCGCGTAAAGTTTTCGTGAAAGGACGACAGGGCAATGACGGAGTGCCAGATGCCCTGGTCCATGTTGGCCGTCTGCACTATATGCGACGTCCATATTTCCTCTTGGATAAAGGTGAAGAGCTGTGATAGCGTCTTCTCCTGAAAGTACTGAAAAGAGCGCAGCTCGTTCGGGGGATACGTGACGTGCATCAGGGTCACGAACCGGAGGGGCTTTGCTTCCGGGACCGGCTCGTAGCCCTCGCATTTGCGACTGGTCGATATGCCTACATCGCCGCTGGCGTTAGAAAAGCTCCAAAACACTGCGCGCGTCACAGAGGGTAAAGGGTTTAAGCTAACATCGTTTGCAAGAAGGTTGAGCTTCATCACACTTTACGCGGCGCGCTGCAATGCATGTCAGTTCAGAATACCGATATATTAATACAAAATCGCGGGGGAGCATACCCCTGCAGCAATGCGCAAAAACAAGCGTCTGGTCAGCATAGTTTTCGTGTGCATTGTTATCGACCATTTATAGGTTCGGCAGTCGCCGCGGCTGCCGCCGTTGACGGCACGATACACCGAACCCACCAGTGACGGTCCAGATGAGATGAATGTCACCCCAGAGATTGACCACTTACTTGCATGTTCGGCAGCCGGTCCGGACCTTGGGGGTCTTGGCCCGGCGGCGCTGGCCGGCCTTGACGTGCGTCATGGTTCATTCAGCGATCGGAGCTACCGGGACGAGCGACGGACCAAACGAGCCTATCTGCGCGGCATCTATGCGATTGCCTCGTCTCTCGAAAGAAATTCGGGGGGTGGCGCGCCCCTGGCACAGGAGTGGGCTGGGTGAGGGGACGGCAGAGGATCTCGTGGGTAGATGGTGGATGGATGATAGGTCTATTTGGCGAGTGACAGCGTGACAGACGCAAGGTCCATACGAGCAAAGGGGGAGCAAGAAAAAAAAGATGGGAATCGATCAAGGCCGGACAGGAGGGGGAGGGGGGCGAAGCAAGCCGTTTTAATAAGACGGGGGCGCCGGGATGGATCGCCGTTGGCTGTCGGACGCAGCCAGATGCGGCAAACCGATGCAAGATTGTAAAAATAGGAAATATACAATGGAACTGAAACAAAATCTCAGATCCTCTCCCTCTGTTTATGAATCATGCGTCACTGGACTTGGGAGAATCTGGGGAACAGACGGGGTTATTAGTAGCAGACGAAGCGCGGCTAAAACCGTCTCTGTGAGGATAGGATTGGCAGCCTAGAGGAAGAGACGGGAGGTACGTTTTGACGTCCCTACGAATGAGCCAATCGGGGCCTCGGACCGCCCCCTCCCACATGCAAAAAGAACCGTGGTGGCCTCGTCGCTAGTTTCCCGTGCGGTGCGGCGTTGCGGCCAGTGTCTATCCCATCTCCTCGAAATAGCAGTTCTCAACTGAGACAGCACAAGAATAGCAAGTCCACCACCACAATACATGCGTCTTGTCCTCCCTTCAAGTTTGGTTCCGTCTGAACCAGTAGATAGTAGCCAAATCTTGTTCTATACGCGTATAGTAAGACCCTGGGTTATTCCCACTCTTCCAAGCCGAAACTCCAACAAAAGTCTGCTCTCCGGACCACTTCCAACCGGTCCGCGATATTATTATCTCCCAGCTCATCCCGCTATCCCTCAAAAACCTTGTTCGCGAGCAGCCCTGCGTAGTTTGTCCGCGTCCCGACCCCCTGGTCGACGATCATCGCTCCAACGCACAGCTATCATGCCGTCGTCTGTTGCCCTGCACCCCGCAATCTCAGCGGTAAAGCCAAGTGCCGAGCCTGTTAAAACGCTGCGAAAGCGGGCATATTCTAAAAAATCATAGATGAGGTCCATGTAATTGGCTATTCAGGAGTGGTTTTTCTGACCAGGGCAAGGCTGGCGTGTGGCTGGCCCTTTCGTCTCAGTGAGTCAGTATTGGGACTGTCAGTTTTCTTGGCGGGCGCAAGCCCATTCCGCCGCCCCGCCTTTTCTGGCCGTCGCTTTTCATCGCCCAGACTTTTTTTTTAATCAAGGGCCGGCTTCCAGACCGGCTGTCGCTTCATGCGTTTATAGGGAACAAACATTAATCTCTCTTCTTTGCAGCCCGGTCTAAAACAATGATCACCCTGCCACCATGTCAATAACCATGGACCAAGCTGTCGCAGCCACCAGCACCGCCAAACTCGCCGCGCTGCTGCCCATCCTCGACGCCTTCAACCACCGTCATCGCAACCAGCATTCTGCCTCGCCCTGGTGGTCCAGCTTCCGGCTATTTCGCCGCGGTGCGCGCGCCCTCACTGATGATTTGCGGCGGCACCAGGCGCTGCAGCAGAAGCTCCAAAACGACGCCGGCGGCAAGAAGAGCACTTCAACCAAGACCAAGGCCAAGACGGTGCAGAGGCAGCTCCTGGCGCGCGTGACGATTCTCCGAGATCACACTGTTCAGAAAGCCTACGTGTATGTGACAACGTCTTCAATCTACCACCTACCTCATTGGGTGCGGGCTTGATCTTTCTGGCACCTAGCTAACATTTGCATGACAGCTGCTTCTCGCAACTCATTGCCGACAACCAGCACGCCCCCCTCGGCCTTTTGCTTCTGAGCACGCTCGCCGCCGTCAATTCTGTCCTCGACATCGTTGCGCCGCGCCCATCCCCCGAGCTTACACCGTTTCCTACCACCAATGCGAAACTGCCAAACGAACAACCATCCCTCGCGACGGCGCGGCCACAGAAAGTCCGCAATGACAGAGTCGATAACCACAACGGCGACCGAGGCGTAGCAGTCTCCCGCGACCGAGGCGTGGCCATTTCCCGCAACGACGTGCCCGTCGCGGCGCCCAAACCGCCCACGTCGAGTAACAGCGAGGATGGGCCGCGGGAGAAGATAACGACGAAGAAGACGGAGCTGAGCATGAACAGGCTGCCAGAGAAGACGAAAACGAAGAGGAGCGAACCGAGCATAGGCAATTCGGACGAGAAACAAAAGAAGAAGAAGACGAAAAAGAAGGGCAAGGGCGACGAGCTGTCCAGCCTGTTTGGGTCTTTGTGATGGATACCATGATCCGATCCAGACCAGACCAGCGTCGAGCAAAATGGAGCAACATCGAGCAACATTGAGCCGGCGTTGCATTGTAACTACACCTGTACATAACCTACGACGAAACGACATATACCACATCCAAGGCATGACCAGTCTTGGTATTAGACATCTACATTAGACTTGTGATTAGTTCACAGAAGAGCATATACAAGACTTGTAATACTTCATTAGACCTTTGACCAGTTTACAGAAGAGCTTACAAGATTTATAATAATCATTCATTACCAAAGACAAACAAGAGTAAAATTTCCCGTACCAAGTCGCCGTCAAGATTGCTCGCAATGGCATCCTTGGTTCAACGTACATACAAAGAGGCTTTCTTTCTCCATTTCCCATACGCCCAAAAGCTGGCTCTCAGCTTTTTACAAGTTCATTCTGCATCCCCTCGCAAAGATACACGCAAAGATACAACGCAATAAAAAGAAAAACGAATAGAAACACAGCCGTTTTTTCTTCATCCTCTCTCCCGCTACCCAGCCAAAAAAGATTTTGCTAGCCAAAAAAGAAACAAGGTCGCGGGCCTGGCTTTGGACACGACCGACTGGATTTCTCGAGATAGTAAAGGCGGAAGATGGCGAGATAAAATAACAAAGCAAATGACTAAAAAAGACAGTTCCCAAATCCCCGGCTGCCTCCCAACAGAGAGACTTGGACCGGGGATATCACACGCCATAAGACTGCCCGCTATGGAAGACACGCTCAATCTCTTTAGTATGGGCGGTACGACCAGATGCGGGCCTTCATGTCGCCGGAACCTGTGGCAAAGTAGCTACCCTGGGGGCTGGGGGCCACCGAGATGACAGAGTTCTTGTGGCCCTGCAACATGAGCTGTGTCGTGCCGGTGCGGGGGTCCCAGAACTGGACGCCGCGGTCCTTGGAGCCCGAAAGGACCCAGTTGGCGTCGGGGGTGAGGGCGACGGAGAGGACAAAGTCGCGGTGGCCCTCAAACGTCTTGACGCACTTGCCGCCCTTGGGGTGGGCGGCAGGACCGCCGCGGGGGCCGGTGAGCTCCCACATCTTGATGGTGCGGTCGAGCGAGCCGGAGACGAGATCCTTGCCGTTGGGGGAAAAGGCCACGGAGTAGACGGAATCCTTATGTCCGTCAGGACCCTCGAGGCGCTCCACCAGGAAGCCGGAGTGAATGTCCCAGACACGAACGCTCTTGTCGAGCGAACCAGCAGCAACGTACTGTGTGTCGGGGGAGATAGCGACAGTGGTGACGCCATCCTCGATGGTGAGGGTGAGGGTGTTGGTGCCAGCCTCGATATCCCAGAGTCGGACGGTTCGGTCACCAGAGCCCGAGGCAATGGTACGACCGTCACGAGCAAAGTCGAGGGAGTAAATGTCTTGTTCGTGGCCCGAGAAGTGGTTGCGGATGGTGCGCGACTGGATATCCCAGACCTAGATAGAGGTTAGCATGCAATTGGTAGTTATCGGAGCTTCTCTCAACATACTCGAATGAGCTTGTCCTCGGCACCGGTGGCGAGGTAGCGGCCATCGGGGCTGAAGCAGACGCTGCGAATGTACAGATCGGCAGTCATATCCTGAGCACCGTGGTCCTCGAGGGTGACAATCTTCTCACCAGTCTGCACGTCGAAGATCTGGGCCGAACGGTTGCAGCCGGTGGCGACATACTTGCCGTCATGGCTAAATCTCACGCAGCAGACGACACTTTCGTGGGTGAGTGAGTGGACCAGGTCGACGTCGAGAACGCGCTGGACCTGGGGGTTGAAGATGGCGTACCAGTCGTTGCCCGTCTTCTTGTTGTGGGGAGCGACAGTGTCAACCTCGAGATCACCAAGCGAGTTGCCGACGGGAGGAGGGCGGGGGCCAAGACGGTGATCGGGCGTGGGGTGGCTGACTTGCGGCGAAGCATTAGCAGGATACGGCGCCGTGTTGTTGATCTGCGGAGTGGCAGGGCCAACGGCGTTGGGGGGTCGGCCAACGCCACGACCTCCTCTAGGACCGGGCGAAGCGGTGGCCTGAGGAGGCTGAGGGCCCATGCCGTTTGGGCCAGGAGGACCTTGGGGGTAGCCCTGCTGGTACGGAGGCTGCTGCGCATTGGGGTGAGGAGGACCGGGAAGGCCAGGAGGGCCTTGGGCCATCTGGTGCTGGGGGCCCATCTGCTGCTCCTGCGGAGGACCATGCTGCTGGGGAGGCGCTAGACCTTGCTGGTTACCACCGGCCATGATACCACTGAAGAGACCATTGCCGGGCGTGATGGAGGGTGGTTGAGAAGGGCCGGCGTGCTGGGGAGGACCGGGCATACCAGGAGCAGGAGCGCCTTTACGGGCGGCCTCGAGTTGGTGACGGAGCATGCTAATTTCTTCCTCATATCTGGAGAGGTTAGCGGGCGAACAAGATGTTGAGACATGGAGATGAGATTGCGGGGAGCTGCCCTGACGAAGACGGAGGGGAGGAAGATGGAGGGCGTAGAACATACTTTTGCTTGAGAGTCATGTGCGTCTGCTCCATGCTATAGACCTTTTCACGCACAAGCTGCATTTCGCTAACCTGAGCAGAGACTAATTCCAAACACGCACAAAGTTAGTAGGGGGGTTGTGAAATGGGGCAGACCGTCGCGGCTGTCACCAGCCGAGTACATACTCTGATGCTCGAAGCCGTCGCTCTGGCGCATTTGGGTTTCAAACTCGGCACGAATCTGGTCGAGGAGCTCGTTGAGACGAGACGAGTTGCTGGGGGGCACGGCCCCCATGCCACGATGAGAATACATGATGGCGAATGGATATTGAAAGATGGGACAAGGAACTTTGCGTCGAGCCGACTATAACCTTCGTTTCAGCGGCTAGCTGTTTTGGCGATCGATCGCTGGGGGTATCAAAAAAAGGACGATTGTCGAGCGTGAAGAGAAAGAAAAGGAATCGTTGATGGAAAATCAAGCGGTAACCTTAAGTCGAAGCGGAGAAACCTTGCGGCGTCGAACGGCGGTTACGTGAGGCTGAGCGCGACGAGGAAGCAAAAGGCGTCCGGCGCAGAAGCGAGGAAAGTAACCCTGGCGATGGAGGCGAGAGGGAACAGAGACGACGCTATCGTGAAGGAGGGAAGGAGAGGAGGCGGCGATGAGCACCAAGGCGCCAGGGCAGTCAATCAAAGGACCGATGACGATGGTGATGGCGAATGGCTGGATGGTGACGTTGATGTTGGAGGAGGAGGTGGTGAGATGGCGGGAAGGCGGAGGTGGAAAAAAACAAGAGGTAAGAGGAGAAGGAAAAGGAAGATGGAGCCCCAAAAGCACAAGGTGCGTGCTGCGGGAGGTGCTGGGCTGGCGCTGGGTCGGCGCAGGCTGGCACTGGGGATGATGGGACAGGAGTGGGGCAGCCCCCTGTTGGCGCACCACTGCACCACTGCAAGTGTGCACCGCAGAGAGCAGTAGCAAGCCCGCACCACGCCCGCAGCTACTTGGAGTTGCAGTACTGGGGGGAGGGGGAGTGGAGAACAGGTCTTGTTCTTTTAGCGTCTAGCGGCAAGCGGCAGGGGAGAGACAGAGTGGTGCTTTTGCTGCAAAGGTAGGCCTTTTGGTGTGCAAAGGAGGGTGTGTGGATTGCGAGGGGCGTGAGATGGGTACACGGGTGTGGGTAGGGGTGTGCGCGAGGGTGTGTTACCAAAGAGCTTACGGTGCCACAGCAGGCCACCCCTGCGCCACACTTTGACGGTGCCACGGCAGCACGGCCACACGGCCACACGGCCACACGGCCACAAGCACCAGCCAACGCCGCCACGGTGGGTTCAGGTAGCGAGGCGAGGCGGGCCTGAACGTGTCTCTATTTAATTAAATATTTTTATTTTTATTTATTTCTGGTTATTTTCTTGCATTTTTTTCTTCTTTTTTCTTTTTTACATTCGCTTTTACCCGGGGCCAATCATTCTCGTACCAGGGTCCCCGGCTCTTCACACGACCACAATGTCTTTGTGTCATATTCTCCAAAGAGGCTGAAATAAAAGAAAGAAAAATATACAATACGAGCAAGTTCATGGCAACGCTTAACGCGAGACGTGCGCATACAATACCCTCGCCGGCCTCGCGGTACACAGCTAATTAATTCACGACGGCCATAATCTGCGGCGCCGTGCACAGAACAAAGGACCGGTGAGCGGCGTGGCTGCTCGACCAGGGCGTAACAATAAATCTGCCATTGCTGAAAACGGTGCCCCGTCTTTATACTGTAAAGATGCACAGACGGTGCTGATTCTGGCTGGTGGCCGCCGAGTCTTGGTGCACGGCCAACGCCTTACTAGAAGCCATCACCAACTTGTGGCTGCACCCGAGAAAAATGGATGGCTGACTCGCATATATCCCGCCACGGGCTAGTTAGAAAAAGAAAACGGATCAATCCAAACAAGAAGAAGAAGAAGAAGAAGTAGAAGACAAAATAACAGGCAATATCAAGCGATTGCCCATCATTGTCCACGTCACCACCACCCCAACCACAGCCTGCAACATGTTTGCGTGTGGCGGCCTGTGGGGGCCGCAAGCTGTCCAGGGCCAGAAGCAAGACAGAGACAGAAACACCCCAACCTTGCCTCAAGGCTCAGGCTACCTTGCCTTTCGGCAGCCGCAAAACGCTAAAACCGGGGCCTCGCCCGTAAGCCAGACCAGCTCTGCCCATCATCCATGTATCAGGTCAGAGGATCAATCGTCGCAGCGCTGCTTTGTTTCTCGTCGAATACACAACGTTGTCGTCTTTTGTCCTACAGCCGCAGCAAGCAGCCAGAATAATTCCTCGGCGGCCACAACCCTCTCACACTACACACATCCTCGGGGCGTACACATTTGCACATTTGCTTCCCGGATGCCACGCTAGCACGCTTCCGACCTCAGCCCCACCATCACCAACACCTTACCTCTTCTCTCACACACTGCACACACCCACGTACACACTCCCTCTCTACGGTTCTCTCTACGTCCCTCCGACCGAGCCACAACGTCAACAGCACCTTCAATTCTGCTTGCTAAGCCGGCATCCTCATCAAACAGGCCTCACCACTGGCTGATTCGCCGAGGAAGCCAAACCTACATAAAGAGAGACCCGACATGGTCTGTGCCACGTTTTCCGATCACATCTTGAACAGCACGGACTGGCGAATCCAACTATTTTCGTTTCCCCCTGCGAACCTAGTTCGGAGTTGACCAAGGGAGACCGTTGTACGCCTGTTTTGACCTCCGATGGACGAGTGCGCGGCACTACTGATACACCACGACTGTCACACCCACCACCATTTTCTTTTGCTAGGTAACGTCATGGAAGAACTAGAGAACGTCGTACGACTAGACTCACACCGCACGGAAAGTTTTCGATTCTGCACTGGATACCTGCCGTGTTTCCTATATAGCGACGCTTATGCTCAGTGTAATGTCGCAGTCATTGTCCACCTCACATGCGGTTGATGCATCGTCGCATTATTCACCCCCGGTGACATATCATTATTGACATTGGATGGGATGCCCTGGCGTGCACACCTCGTTGCCGAGAATATTGCGTCCTGCCGCTGCATCTCACTGACCCTGGCAGCAGGCACGCTCTCAGCCGCAAACCCCAGACACCACCACCACCCAGCGTCTCGTCACAGCCACATACTCGACGCACGCCATGCAGTTTGGGTCGAATCCGTGTGGCTCTTGTCCCGTTGTCTCTTGTCCCTTTGTCTCCTCTCCTCTCCTCTTTTGTTTCTTTTCTCTCTCTCTCTCTCTCTTTACGGTAGTCGGTTCGTCGCACAGAACATCTGCACAATGCCATCACGCTTCTCGGGTTGTACATGTATACCAAGTAGCAGCCCCTGCAAGAAATAGCTGCACCCCACACCAAAGACCAGCTTGCGGCCGTCGGCAACTGCTGCACCCCTTCTCAGGGGTGTCTCTACCGTTCTCAATTTGTGTCCCCCATGTCGGCCACCGTTGACCAGCCCGTCATACCGAACAGGGCAGACTGGTAGTGACGTCTGGTGTCGAACCAGAGTTGTCCAATGAACCCTGCGACCTAACCTAGACTCGTGACGGTGCGACTCGATGCTATCAACTTGCCCCAACCCTTTGCAGTCAATTGTTCCATGGTTTGGCGCTTACAGTAACATGTTTTGTAGATGTGTAGCGTCCTATTTCTCTTTTTTCTGCCAGCTAAATCACCTGTCTCTTAGCCATGTGACAGTACTAACACACCAGTACACCGCATCCTGTCGCCGCTAGCTAGCTTGTCTATGTGGTTTGAAAGTTAGGCAACTCCTTGGCTGTTTCACAAACCATACCCAGATGCCTATACGCTTTATTTCATGGTTAGTACAGAGCCGAGAACTGGTTTCGGATCATCACTACCAGAAAGTATCTGTAGGCTGACGACAATATAGATCCTTGCTGCACGAATGGTATCGTAGACTATTTCAGAGTGATTGATAAGTTCATAGATTCAACTGCTCATTGGTTAATGGCATATTCCAAAATGCAGTACTCTGAAATGTTCAAGTCCCATATCAATCTTAGACTGCTACCCGCAACCAGCTGGCAAAGGCAGAGGCAGCAAGATTGCTCACGTCACAGACAGACAACAAAATGGACACCAGCGGCTTGCTCTTCATATCTCAAATTAAATACCCGTCTGAACATAGTCTAGACACATAAAAGTACATTTCCCAAAACGCCTCGAATAACGACAAAAAGAAAAAGGCAGCGCGTGCGTGCTATGATGAAAATACCGAAACGACCAGCGAAACGAGCAGTATAATGAATGACCAAGGTTTTCTCCCATCACCCGCTTGTGATCAAAACCCACCCCGTACTTCCGACCCCCGTGATAAAAGACGCGGCCCCCATCCTCTCACGAAAAGCTCACAAATTTAGGATCGCGCGGCCGTCCGTCCGGCCCGATGCCGTTCGCCTTGAACCGGTTCTCCATGTAGACTTTGCGCGCGGCGTCAAAGTTCAACCGCCTCTTCTTCATAATCTTCAAAACCTCCGCCTTGCTCGCGTCGTCGAGCCCCGCACGGCCGTCGCCCGCCGCCACGTTGCCGCCCAGGTCAAAGGTGCTGCTCGACAGGCCAGCCTCGATGTCGCCCGCAAACGACGACGGCAGGCGCGCGTACAGGTAGTCACTCGTCGGCAGGCGGGGGAGCGTGATGGTGGGGAGGTGAGGGAGCCAGTGGGCGCGCGTGAAGAAGAGCGCGGTGGCGGCGACGAGGAAGAGCACCGAGACGGAGAAGAGGATGAGCATGGTGGTGGTCGGGCCGCAAGCTGCGTGCGACGTGGAATCGTGGGTTGTATTATCGACAAAAGTAAAATGTATTGATACAAAAGAGAGTGGTGTAGTTTGATGCGCCTGTTGCGACAGCTATTCTGCGAACAAAAAAAAGCGTAGAAGAGGGCTGGGTGTCGAAATCGTCGCGGGTTGTTCGGAAGCGGCTGTCGTCCCCAGTTCGGCGGTGGATATCGAGGAAGCGCGTTTATGACACGCAAAGCATCGCAGGCAGAGGAATACCAAAAAAAGAGCAACCCAGTGTTGTTCGTAGACCAGCGCGCTTCTCGTTTTGCGCACAATGAAAACTCGCGTCGAATGAGCGAGGTTGTTGTTTGAGGCAGAGCAAAAACGTTGCTTTGCCAAGTCCGGCCACAGACACCGTGGGCCTCCTTGTCTGTCTCAACCGCTTCTGGCTGACGTGCTTGCAGCTGCGCCTTGTTAGCTGATGACTGTCACCCGTTCTAGCCACTTTTTGCGCCAGCACCGCTTTCGCTGGGTGCGGAGGAGCAGGTCATAATGGAGGGAGCCCCGCAAAGCCGCTGCTCTCACCCCGTTAAGCTGATATCGTCCAGCTATCGATGGTATGCATCTGTCGGGCGCCTCCTCACCCAGGACGCAAAGGGCGCTAACCGCAACTAGGCAGTTAAGCGAGCCCACACATTGGGGCTTGGGGAGTTTTGCAGAGACGGCAGGCCGAATCCCTTCGTCGTCTTCTTGATAGCTTTTTGATAATCGTCAATTACCTCGTCAATTCCAGCCAAAATGTCTGCTCCCGCTCTCAACAACGTGTCTTCGGACCTCATCTGGGCTATTGTCCGTACGTTTTATTCTCCCGTTCTCCCGAAACGAAACGCTTCGATTTGCCGACGCCGATTTTCGCGAGACGATTTTACACGTTTGGACTATGGAGGCTAAACGTTCTTTTAGGTGACAACCACTGCTTCCTCTCCAAGAGCCGTCGCAACGGTGGTGCTCAGTTCTCCTCTGACCCTCTCAACCTGACCAACAAGAACACCCGCAAGGTTCGTACCACCGAGTTATGGACATGGCCATGTCAAAATTTTGCGCTGGATCTTTATGCTAACTTGCCACCTTACAGCACGCTGGTTTCGTCAACGACAAGGTACTACGATCTTGCGCACGCGAATTCGAACCACGAACGGTATACTAAACGATTTCTCTAGGCCCTCGGCGTTGTCCCCGGCGAGAAGGGTGGCCTTGTTGTCCTGAGCAAGACCATCAAGAACTCTACCAAGCCCGCCAAGGCTTTCTCCAAGACCAAGCTCTCTGGTGCCAAGTCTACCCGCAAGTAAGTGCGATTGAAGAAGACATGGAGGAGAGAGCGCATCATACGCGCCGCCATGAAGTTGAAGTAAGGCCGTACTGACAAGTGACAACAGGGCCTACAAGGCTGTTGCCAACCAGACCACCAAGACCGGCTACCGCCCTGACCTCCGTCAGTACGCCGTCGAGCGTGTCTCCGCCATCCGCCGCGCCCAGCGCCCCGTCAAGGAGGCCCCCGAGCCCAAGCTCCGTGGCAGCCGCGCCCAGAAGGCCGCCGAGTCCTCTTAAATAATGCATATTTAATGGCTGGGAATGAAGTCGGGGAAAGGAATTGAAGCAAAAATTAAAAAAAGAGAATTCCTCGGAGAATGGATTTATTGCATTCGGAGAGAAGACGTCGCGAATGGCAGCCGCTCAGGCGAAAACCGGAAAGGTGGCCGGGCGAGCGCGCGAACGCGGCGGTCGATTCGATTGCAGACGGGGAGAATCAAACGGTGGTTCCCCTTTGTCATTGGCTGGAGTTGGCATTTGATATGACTGTTTCTCTAGTTAAATACACTGGCTCCGTCAGGGCCAAACCTTGAATCAGTTGACTGCGTGATGCGCATGGTGATGTGTATGACGGTTGCTACAATGTGGCAGTGAATGTCGTGGATACGAACCATTGCGAGTTGAAACGAAGCAGATACAAGTTGGCTGTATAAAATGTGACGGCGCTGACAAGTGACAAGTTGAAGCAAGAACCGAAACGAAGCTGATGTTGAGAGACTGGCCAATATCAATTGCTGGCGAATAGGAACCATGTACCTATGGATGGCTGTTGTATGACTGCTGTATGACTGCTGCGCCAAGACGTATAAATCACAAGCATATAGGCTGGCGCAAGTCACCCGCGCTGAGCCATTTTTCCCAAGTCGATGAAACACCAGTTCGTCGCCACGATGGCCATGAAATGCGACAATGACGACATTGGGCAGCATCGGCAAAATACGAGACCGTAAACCAGTTCTGTATCGATAATCAACCGGAGCTTGGGTCCCGAGCGAGGAGGTACAAACGACAGTGTGGTGGTGGGCGGGGACCTCGGGAAGCAAGCCTCACCAGTGGTTGTGGTGGTGGTGGCATGCAACCGCGGGGCGCTCCGTCACAAGCTTTGTATTGCCGTGCCAGGGCCTTGGGTCGGAACAACACGGGGAAGATGGCACGGAGCACAGGCATGGCAGGTGTAGAGTAGTCTACAGGCATGTGCGTCGTATACATGGCAATTGATAATTATTTTCGAATTTGCAGGTTTTGTTAATGGCCAACTAGAAACAAAACTGTGAAAGGCGTTCTGCGGAGAAGAGGAACCAGGCTGGCAGCGCGACATACCTGTCCTGTGTCAGATTCAGCCGCAAAAAAAGAAGGCCACTTTGGCAGGGCATTTGGACTTTTGACACATGCATGTAGTAACGGATAACGGGAGCGCAGAATGCTACGGTGCTGCCTCTAGCCCAGATTCAGACGGGCTTATTATGGTACCCAGCTTACAAGGGTTGAGGGGCTGCTCAGCGTCATCTCCTCTTCCCCGGGCCGGCATCTGAGAGTTTCGCTGTGAGTTATTAGTTTAGTCAGGTAGTACGGAGTAGTCTAGGCAGGTGCGCTGGCTTGCTGCGCGCTGCCCCTCCTTCCTTCTGGCGTCGCTCCCCTCCGGCCGCGGGCGTTTTGCCCCTCCTGCAAAGCTAAGCTTGGCCCAATCGCCAGTGTCTGGTTTCACAAGCTCTTATCGCACCCCCGGTGCCGGGTTCGGTTCGGTTTTCTTTAACCTTCTTCCACCCTCACCACACTCGTCCTATCCTAGCTTTTCTTCTTCCTTCATCCCATTTTCTTTTTTGGATTTGCTCTCGTCAGATCCTCATACATTTTTTCTATACATCTTTTTGAGCTCCAGCACTTCTCTGGCGCTCATCTCATCCAACCACCCCATCTTTTAGCTCCCTCTTATCTTTCACAATGGTTAAAGCTGGTGAGTCGCCCAGAGTAAACCCCGCATCGGCCTTGTCTCGGCATTTTTGCCCAGACGCTCATTTGGACAGCCGGCGAAGTGTTTCTGGTGTTTTGTCGTGTTGCGATGCTAACTCGACCGTTGCGCAGTTGTTGCTGGTGCCTCTGGCGGCATTGGTCAGGTAACAAGACCTCCCGCGGCTCTGGCCGAATACCCGAGCGCAGCGCAGCATGCTAACATCCCTCTCCTCTAGCCTCTTTCTCTGCTCCTCAAGACCAGCCCTCTCATCGATGAGCTTGCCCTCTACGATGTCGTCAACACTCCCGGTGTTGCCGCCGACCTTTCTCACATCTCTTCCCCAGCTGTAAGCCGAAGCCGACCCGCTCCCGCGACTACCTCAACCTGTACTAATCACATGCGGCGAACAGAAGCTCACTGGTCACCTGCCCGCCAACGACGGCGCAAAGGCTGCCTTTAAGGATGCCGACATCATTGTCATTCCCGCCGGTATTCCCCGTGAGTAACCCCCAATACAATGAACTCGCCGAGCCAAAAAGCCGCACCGCCGAGAATTCGCCGCTAACAGCCAACTAGGCAAGCCTGGCATGACCCGTGACGACCTCTTCAACATCAATGCTGGCATTGTCAAGGGTCTCATCGAGGTCGCCGCCGAGGTCGCCCCCAAGGCTTTCATCCTCGTCATCTCTAACCCCGTCAACTCGACCGTCCCCATCTCGGCCGAGGTCCTCAAGGCCAAGGGTGTCTTCAACCCCCAGCGCCTCTTTGGCGTCACCACCCTCGACATTGTCCGTGCCGAGACCTTTGTTGCCGAGATTGTCGGCGAGAAGACGCCCTCGAAGCTCACCATCCCCGTCATTGGTGGCCACTCTGGCGAGACCATTGTCCCTCTGTTCAGCAAGGCCTCCCCTGCCGTCAACATTCCCGCCGACAAGTACGACGCTCTCGTCAACCGCGTCCAGTTTGGTGGTGATGAGGTCGTCAAGGCCAAGGACGGTGCTGGCTCTGCCACCCTCTCCATGGCTTGGGCCGGTTTCCGGTATGTTCCCTGACAGCACTCTACCTTCAGTCGCTAACCCGTACAGCTTTGCCGAGAAGGTCCTGAGAGCCGTCAAGGGCGAGAAGGGCCTCGTTGAGCCCAGCTACGTCTACCTGCCCGGTGTTCCCGGCGGTGAGGCTATTGCCAAGGCCACCGGCTGCGACTTCTTCTCTGTCCCCATTGAGCTCGGCGTAAGATAATATTCCCGCACACCACAGTAGTCTGTATACTGACAATTCACAGCCCAACGGTGCTGAGAAGGCCACCAACCCTCTGGAGGGTATCACTGAGCAAGAGAAGGCCCTGCTGGCCAAGGCTGTCGAAGGCCTCAAGGGCAACATTTCCAAGGGCGTTCAGTTTGCCCACAACCCTCCCCAAAAGTAAATCAGCCCCTTCTTTTATTCATCAGTAAGAGCACACGCCTTTCCGGACAGAGCCCGGACGAGATGGAAGCCAGTAGCTTGTCTTGAAGCATAGCGGTGAAGCTATACGTAATATATGATTTATATGGCCAGGAATACTGATTATTTACTCTTTCTTTGATAGGCTGTAAAAAGTCTGTGTCTCGTCACTTGCTTACAGCCTGTGTCTTGCCACTGGGCTAGTTCAAATCCCAAGCCGTGTTCCAATAGCTGCATCATTTCAAGCACAGGGGTACGTGTGGCGTCCTGAGCAACAAGTGCACGACCCGAGAAGCGGAACCGAGAACGGTGTGGGCCGATGGATGGAGCGAGAGTGGGAGTGGCTTCAAGTTTGTTTTCGTCATGGGTTGGTCTGTCGTCATACGTATATATAGAGAGTCGCCATAGTTTGCGCTGTAACTTTCTGGCAATGAAAAAAAAAAGATATACCCATCCTCACCCTTTCTGTTCGTGATTTCTATGACTTGGCGGGTAGCGTCTTAATCTGAAAGACGGCACCTGGGAGCTCGTTAATCTCTGCCTGCACCGAGGCGTTGATGCCGAGGGCGGCCAGCGCGCCCCGGACGATGCCGCACGGGAACCACAGGAACGGCTGCGCCCGGACGACGGCCTGCCCGCCCGCCACGGTGCTCATGCGCGAAAACGGCCGAAAGACGTTGTCGGTGAGCACGTACACGCCCTGGTTTTCCGATGAGCGATTAGCAGATGGATTCACGTAAGATGATTCTGGACGATTAAGGCGTACTCGGTGATTGGTCTTGAGATTGTCGATGTTTTTGCCAAAGACAAGAGACCATAGATCTTTGCAGAGAAATTTGATAACGTCGAGCGTGTCGTTTAGCCGGGGTCGATCGCGCGAGAATCTGTTTCCTCGTTAGCCCTGCCTATTCCGCGTTTGCCCCCCGCCGTTGCCGTCCAGCCAGCAGGTATAGCAAAGCTGCCTGCTGACCCAGCTATACCGCGTGCATGCCGCCAATACGGACACCCTTTTATCGTTTCTGGTACGTACCTCTCCACGAGCCCCTGCCCGACGCGGTACCCCTGCGTCTCCAGCCTGTAATGCACCGCATCCAGCTCCTCGTCCTCCTCGTCGAAGCGTTTTCCACCCGCCATACTCCCCGC
Source organism: Paracorniculantispora psalliotae (assembly GCA_002796755.1). Lineage (NCBI taxonomy): Eukaryota > Fungi > Ascomycota > Sordariomycetes > Hypocreales > Cordycipitaceae > Paracorniculantispora > Paracorniculantispora psalliotae. Next base: position 508,416 of record PHFE01000051.1, on the reverse strand, counting down.
CGCCGTTGTCGCGCCCGTCGAGCTCGCCCTCTGATCTGCGCCCCCATCCTCGCTCATATCCGGCAGCGCATCGTCTGACGCATCCGCCCCCGCGGCGGCGCGGTTCTTCTTTGCTTCGGCGACCGCGGCCGCGTCGTCGCCGTCGCGCGCCTGCGTCACGCGGTACGCGAGCGGCACGAGCTCGATGAAGAGGAAGTCGAGACAGGAGGAGCTGAGGAAGCTGGCGGACGGATCGGAGGCGTTGTAGGGGGGCATCACCGGGTCCAGCGACATGGTGGCGGCTGCTGTGTGGTTGGGTATGTGGTGGTGGTTTAGTTCGGCGGTGGGCGGCGCGCGGGCCGGTCGCGGGAGATAATTTGGCGTAGAGAGGCTGAGTATGGCAGAAGTGTGGAAATTGGAGCGGAAAATTGAGGAATTGATTGGCGAAAGGAGCGTTTTCAGAGGTGGTTGTTCAAAGGACAGGAGTTGGACGAGGTTGATGGATGGTGGGCTGGAGCTCCCTGGCCGCAGCACTGCGGCGGCCGAGCTGCGGGGCACCTTTGCCGTTGCGGCCGCCACCATGATATGTCTGAGTAGATGCGGATGATATCAGAACAAACGTATCATATTTAATAATGTTACATCACACGAGATAATGTTTACGTATTTTTGTTGGGCCACACATAGTGCCATGTCAAGTTTCAAAACATTGTTTATTCGCCTGTCATGCTCTGTATCCCTACACTACGACAACTTGTCACTTCGAGTCAAAGATTGCTGTAGAACTAGTAAATTAACATGACCAATACCGTTTCCATTCCCATATCTTCCTGTCCTTCATTCCGTGTCATCTAACTAGAAAAAAAAACTATTTTTTGGTATTCTCCCCCTCCCTTGACGCCTTGAATATGATTAAAATATGATACATGGGCTTGTTTTCTTCTACTGCCAGAAGCACTATAATGGCGGTAGCCCCGGCGAGGGCATCCCGGGAAAAGCCAGGCCGCTCGGCCCATTGTAGCCGTTGATCACCGTGCTCTGCCGCTTGGCCGGCCGCTGGATCGGCTCGTCGTCCTCGTCGTCCGACGACAGCGTCAGGTCAATGACGGCCGGCGCAGGCCGCTTGGTGCCCGCGCCGCCGTTTCCGTTCTGCCGAGACGGTGTGCTGGGCGTCGGCAGCTTGTCGGCCGGCCGCACGGGAATGTTGCTGATTTCTGAAATCTCAATGGCGTCGTCGTCGTCGTCGTCATCGAAAAAGGCCTCGGACGGGAAGTTGTTGCTCTCCGGTTCGTCCGCTTTGAGGAGCCATCGCCCATTAGGCTCAATGGTGACTCCTTCCAGGTTTTTGGGTGTCTTGTCCAGAATATCTTGCACATAGCTTGTCATTGTTAGCAGCTGGATACTGGGGATTTTGCTTCGGCCAACTCACTCGTCTACAGCCAGCTGCTCATACGGCGTTGGCTTATTGCATATCGGACAAAGCCACTGCGGACCTTGCTCCTGGAGCTGTAAATATGACGTCGCGTCGAAGCACTGAATGTGAGAACAGCTCATGCCACGACAAGGCACGTCGAGTCGCATGTATGAAAGCGGACATTTCAATGACAGCACTGACGATGTCGCCACAACGTCTGGATCTTGAGCTTTCTTATTCACTGCGAAAATTAGAATGTGATGTTGTAAAGATGCGAGAAAACGTACGCTCGGCAATGACAGAATCCTTGGGGATGCGCCGCCTCGTGGAGATGCGTTGTGCCAGCTCGGCCACGGAGAATACTTGGCAGACATTCGCGAGTACATAGAATTTCTGAACCAGTTAACATATGATCCGAGGGCAGATACGTATAATGCTCACCTTTGTAGTTAGAGCGTATGTAAAATCAACGCTGTTCATGTAATTCGTTGGCTTTAGTCTCAACGCCGACGTTATGTCAACCGGTCTAGTAGACCCTGGTTTATTCTTTAACCCGCGCAAGTTTGCCTTGAATTCAGTTCCGTTGACCCTAATTTCGGACTGATGAGGGAAAGCAATATCTTGGATGCCGTTGGCTTCTGCGGCGCAGAATATCAGAACCCTGTATGACGTGTCGGCAAGGCACCGCTGCAAGTACTGATCGTTGTTTGTACAAATGTGCAACGTGATGGTGTTTCGATGCTGAGCCATGGCTGAAGCCTGTCAGTTTTCTGCCTGGAGACATTTCGGAATGGGTACCAACCTTCGCATATACGGACTTCGCCAATCACGGAGTTGACCGTGTAGAATGGACTCGATTTGAATGCGAGAGCCGGTGTCGTCATGATGTTATTACGCTGCGCACCAAAGCCTTGCGACATCCCCGAGCTGCCGTTTCCATAGGGCATTGCCAGCGGGAAGTGTACGTTGGGAGCGGTGGACGAGGTGGCTCGAGACTTGATCGGAGTCGTGGTTGGCGCAGTTCCATTTCGCTGGGCGTAAGCGTTGGTGACGCTTTGTTTCACCTGGGCAAAGCGAGAAGGGTCGACGGCCGATTCTTGGATCACTATCGAACAGGAACACGGTTAGTGAATGCGGGTCACGAATGGGCCGTCGCACTGGCGCGTGGCGGCGAGACTCACGGCTGATGATTCGTCGTTGCAGATCGGCCTTGACACCAGTGCTCTTGAGACCGTTGACTTGGCAGATGGACGACAGCTGCCTATTAAATAACTGGTTGCTCTGGACTTCGCGGATCAGAGAGAGCACCTCGTGCCTGGGCACGCCGGTTTGCGACGCCATGATTGCCGTCGTGTCAATGACGAAGCGCCTGGCGAGTGCAGGTTGTCACACCACAGGCGCAAGCCCGGCCGCAAAATGCAGAATGCCGCAGTATCCCAGTCGTGTCGTGTAGCAGGAGCGTATTCGGGCCGTCGAGGGCTTTCGCCGGAGCGGTTTCGAGTGCGCAAGGGGGTGAGCGTTCACTGTTCACGAAGCAGAGTTGGGTTGTTGCCGTCGGGGAGGGCGAGTTTTGGTGGGCGCCAATGCGATTCGCCCCAGTGCTGTGGCAGAGCGCGCGTGCTTGCGAGGTGAGTAGGAAGTGACGGGAAATGGGCGCGGAGTGTGGTAGCCGAAGACAGAGAAAAGCATAGGCAGGAAAGCGAAAGTGAAGAGGCGTGAATCAGCAAAGGATTTATTGAGAATCTCCCCACATCAACCGCGCCGACTTGACGATGGCAGCCTTGGGGCGAGAGCAATGCTGGCGTGGGAAATCTGGCGCAGCGCTCACTAACGTTAATTGATTCACCCAGGCCGGCCGGCGCAGTGAAGCCACAGCCTGCACTAGCCACAATTTGCTACTAGCGCCACAAAATTTCTTATCGCCAGCAACTGCCCCTCTGTAAAAGTTGCTATCAGGGTTTTTTTTCTGGCAGAACCTCGAGGCTATCGACATATTGATCCGGAACTGCATTTGCCCATACACGCCAAATACACGATTTAATTATACAATGGCCAAGAGCAAGCGTTCAAGTGTCCGCAAGGCGAACAACCAGCGCCTGGCGGCCACCGTCTTTGGCCCTGCCGAGGCTGCGCGCGCTGAGCGTCTGTCGGCCAAGCTGCTGGAACTGGCCAAGCAGCCCAAGCCCGAGACTTCTGACGCCAAAATGGAGGGTAAGTCTGAGCGACAAAGGGATACCGAATATCTAAGACATGTGACTAACGAGACTGTTACAATAGACGATGCCGATGTTGTCGTGGACGCCGCTGAGGCTGGTGACGCTACTGGTACGTTACCTGCAACAATCACGTCTATGCCCTCTGCAAACACAGCTGACAATATTTTAGCCATGGACGTCGACAAGAAGCGCCCGAGTTCGAAGCGCATTGGCAAGCGAATCGACAAGCGCAAGTCCAAGAAAGCCTCGATCGTGTTCCCCAAGTACAGCGACAGAATCAAGGCCAAGAAGAACAAGAAGAAGGCGTAAATATCACAGACCGGAGTTTGTTGCGGGCATTTGATTTCTGGTTTCTGATTTCGGTTCGGTTTCGGTTTCCTCGGTTTCTTTTTACTATTGTTGCTGCATGAAAAAAGTCGGACAAACGCGCATCCTTTCTCGCCATGACGGTCCTCTACGACTAGACGCAATGTATTTAGCAGATACCCACAAGCAGTGGAATAATGACCTAAATTCTTTCAAGATTTGTAACCACGTATATATGCTTCATTTGTAGTTGTGAACTCATTTCCTCGGAAGACATGTTGCGCCTCGTCTAGCATCGGTTCTCGTATACCTGTGTGGAGGCATACCGCTGCTGCTAGCGCCACCTATCCCTGGATGCCGCAGCGCATCGCAGAACAGACAGCTTTCGGCTCTACATCTCCAGACGACAAAAAGCCGTCGGCTGTGCTTGTCAGATCGACATATTCATTGCTTTCGAGGAGCATCAATATACGCAGGCCAGCGATGCGCGCAACTTTCTAGTCCCTCTTACACCAAACAACGCGCGCCATCACGCTCATTACACGTCGCTTGTTCCATCATGGCCCCTAAAGCAGCCAGCACATCAGGGTGGTCACTCGCCACCTTGCCTCTGGCTATCGCCAATCTTCTAATCCCGATATCTATTCTAATCTTTGCCACCGGATTCTTTCCGTATAAGCCATTTTTGCCTGGTCTGGCCGAGTACGAAGTCCTCGAATCTGGCCCGCCCCCTCAGCCGCCCTTTGACAAGCTCGTCTTTGTGGTGATTGATGCGCTTCGAAGGTAAGTCGCCCGCGTTGCCTGTTTTATTCGCTGCATACTGATATCTCATGTAGCGACTTTGTGTATGCCGAGGGCTCCGGCTTTGAATATACGCAAAGGTAAGTACCCCTGCCGCATACAAATGCCCTTGCTTACAGCTGCGCAGCCTCATTCGCGATGGCGCAGCCATTCCGTTCACAGCATACGCGCGCTCGCCGACCGTGACGATGCCTCGGTTGAAGGCAATTACTACCGGCTCAATCCCGTCCTTTGTAGACCTCATTCTCAACATTGACGAAGGTGACAAGTCGTCGGCTCTCGCAGCGCAAGACACCTGGCTGGCCCAGCTCAAGGCCAAGGAGACTGGAAAAGTGCTCATGTACGGCGACGACACATGGTTGAAGCTGTTTCCGGACTTTTTTGATCGTCATGACGGAACATCTAGCTTCTTTGTTGCTGTAAGCTGCACCCTTGCAGTGTCAGTAGTACAAGCTGACAATTCACAGGATTTCACCGAAGTCGACAACAATGTGACGCGCCATATCAATGGAGAGCTGCAGAATGACGATTGGTCGCTCATGGTCCTTCACTATCTTGGACTCGACCATATCGGCCACAAGTCTGGGCCCAGAAGGTAATGTCGCATGGTACTTTTATTAGACGCTCGCTAATGCCGTCCAGCTCCAACATGGTTCCGAAGCAACTAGAAATGGACGGGATTGTTCGAACAATTTACGACTCCATGAGCAGCAAAAAGCATCTCGAATCGACTCTGCTTGTCGTCTGCGGCGACCACGGCATGAACGATGCAGGTAACCACGGCGCATCCTCACCTGGCGAGACCTCCCCCGCTCTCCTCTTCCTGTCCCCTAAGCTTAAGGGCATTGCGCCGGGTTATGCTGCACCCGCACTCCCCAAAAACGAGTTTGACTTTTACTCGGAAGTGGAACAGTCGGATATCGTGCCCACCATCGCCGCTCTTCTTGGCTTCCCCGTCTCCAAGAATAACCTTGGAGCCTTCATCCCCGAATTCCTCCCGTTCTGGTCGAGCCCCAAAGATAAGATCCAGATTCTTCTTCGCAACGCGCGGCAAATTCTCAACATTGTCACGGCGGCGTTTGGCCCCGAACTCTTTGACGTGACCTCGTCGACGGACCCGTGCCAGCTGGAACGTACCGACGTCAACGAACTCGCCTGTGGCTGGCGTGCCCTCTCCCAGCGCGCATCCGTTCTCAACGCCGGGAACACGATTGACCAGGAGTGGCTCACCTCTACGTCGCAATGGATCCGCAAAGCCCAAGACTTGATGAGCAGCATGGCTTCCAACTATGACATGCCGCGACTATACGCCGGCTTGGGACTTGCTGGCGTCGCTGTCATCATCACTGCCGCTGCATGCTTCACACAGGGCGTCTTTCAGTCGCAGACCGCACTCCCACTTGTACTCATCTCCGTTCTCTACGGTGTCATGATGTTTGCTAGCAGCTACGTCGAAGAGGAGCACCACTTCTGGTACTGGGCGGCGACGCTCTGGCTTGCCTTCCTCGGCGCAAAAGCCATCCGACAGTAAGCAACATCGCGGCAACCAATGTCAATCTTTACTAACCAGCAAATAGGTCTGGCAAGCTTTCAGCAGCAAACTGGTATCTCGTCGCGCTGCTCGCCATCCGCATCACGCGGAGCTGGAACCAGACGGGCCAGAAATTCGCCGGCGAGCCCGATATTGTCAAAATCTTTGTTCGCCAATACCCCCCTGCCTTGTGGATCGTCATCATCGTCATGTATGGCATCACCTGGGCGCAGATGCTGCCGAACCTCGAGAGCATTCCCTTTATCGCTGCCACGTCCATCACCTCGGTGCTCATTTCCTCGGCGTTTACATTTAAGTTGGCATTTACCGCCGCCGGCGCTCCCGAGCTTGTTGTCGGCTTTGCCAAGTTGCTCAACGATAAATTTGAGGGTCAGTCGCTGCTATGGCGAGCCCGCGTCGTCTTCATCGTTCTCAGCCTGCTCTCCGTCTTCGCCATTGTCCGCGGCGTCTCTGGCGGACGACACGCAAGATCAGCCAGTAAGCCCGCGTCTACACATCTTCCATCTAATCCAGTTCTTACTGACAATCCAGCCCGCCTCTTACACGAGCTCTTCACCCTGTTCGCCATGACGCAGTCCCGCGCCGCCAACGTACCGCTTTTCTTTCTCGCACACATCATCTACTGCGCTATCGATGCCCGGTCCATGACTGTGGCCGAAATCACCACATCGTCGCTCCTCTTCCAGTACGCCAGCTTCTTCGCCGCCGGCGGCTCCAACGCCATCTCCTCCGTCGACCTCTCCAGCGCCTACAACGGTATCGCCGGCTTCAACGTCGTCGCCGTCGGCGTCCTGACCTTTGTCAGCAACTGGGCAGGTCCGCTGTACTGGACGTCCGCCACCACCATCCTGCTCCTCGACAAGTACCGCGCCGGTGAGCGCGGCGTCTTCTGGCGGCACGTTGCGCTGCTCACCGTCTTTGCGACAGCATCGGTCGCGTTCGTCATGGCCGCTTGCACTGCCATGCGCACACACTTGTTCATTTGGACTGTGTTCTCGCCGAAATACCTGTACGCCATGGCATGGAATATTGCGCAGCACCTTTTGGTTAATATTGGCTTGAGTGGTGCTGTTTTCTGGCTGGGTACGCGATAAAGACCGGACGCTTTCAAGATGGTGCGATAATTCTGGATAATCATGTTTTGTACGACATGTCAATTAATTAGACTCGTCTTTGTATGAATAAGTAGTCAAGCCCAAGAATAATATCCTCGCAGAGTTTCCGCACAATTATGTAACACGTAATAGAGACCAGCTCGAAATAAGAATAACATAAATAATTAGATATGCTTAGCCACCAGGACCCCTTGATATATACCCAACACCTAGGCCTCATAACGCTTCATACAAAATATCAGAACCAAAAACGTGTCAAGATAAATTAAAACTTCTAATCTTCCATCTCCTCGTCCGAGGCCTCGCCGTGAGATGGTGTGCTTCGGTTGTGTGTGGCAATCACCGTTCCGTCGCTGTCCTCGTCCTCTTCTTTGATAACGGGCTCTTCGGAGACGGTCTTGCCCTCATTAGCGAGCTGGTGCTCCGGTAGGGCCGAGACGCTGCGGCTGCTGCGCTGCGGCTGCTGCTCATCGAGCGCGTTGACAATCTTGCCCAGGCTGACGTGGACTTTGTACAGGGCATTCTTGCTCGGGGCGTCGGTCACGACACTCTCTTCGACCGCAATGCAGACTTCTTCGTACGTCTCCCGAAGTTTGTCTTCGGAAGAACCAGAGGATATATAGAGCTTGCTCAGGAGACCGGCAACGAGCTTCTTCTCTTCTTCTGTTGGATGGTTAGTTCTGATCGATTTCTCAAAAATAAAAAAACATCGGTCAACTTACTGGTAACGTTGCTGTGTAATCTGTCCATGATATCAAGCGCCAACTCGAGGTGAACATCACCATTGATGCTCTTCTTTTCTGGCTCAAGTAGGCTCGTAGGGCTGTAGACCTTGCGCGGGTCTGTCCAGTCAACAAGACAAGCGCCAATGGCTGGCATGCTAACCATGTCCTCCTCAATGTCAGCTTCGTCATCGTCCTCAAGACCCTCGCGAACATTGAGCAAAGTGTGGAGAGCGGGAAGGGCAATGCTGCGCAGCAGTTCTTGATTGGTCGCTCTTGAGTAGCAGAAGACGGGCAGGAAGTAGTTGAGAGCCTGGCGCACTGTCTGGTTCCCGGCGGACGTAGGATCAAAGTAAGCGACTACCAGTGACTTGAGGAGCTCCTGGCATGCCTCTTCGTCGCTAACTACGCGGCCAAGCAGAAGCTTGGAGACTGCCATGACGGCAGCAGCTTGTACCTCCGGTGCTCTGGAGCCGCTCTTCACGGCCTTGACATACACCTTAAGGAGTGCTGGCGTGGAGGAGAACAGATGCGCGCCGTGAACATTGAGGATGTCCGTAAGAATGTGCAGCGAAGTGACTTGAAGCGCCGAATGTCCTTTGCTAAAGAAGTGAATGAAGAGACTCAAGTTCTCCTCCGCCAGCGAGCGGTCCTGCAGGGCACAGAGACCGAGGCAGACCAGACCACGCTCGCGAACGGGCGCCTCATGGCTTCGCACCGCCGGAACAACCAAGTTGTTAAGCATGGAGACCAAGTCGGCATTATCCTTCAGATTGCCCGAAATATGGCTAAGCATGCATTGAACAATGTGCAGACACTTCATGTTGATGACAATCTCCTTAACCGCCTTGGCACGAGCATCTTCTTCGCTCAGCTCCTTGCCACGGCCCTTGCCACCGGATGATATGCTCATGCCGCTGACTTCTGAACGCGCAGAGTGGAAGCTGTCGTCCACATCGTCGGCGGGCAGGTCGTCCACAATAGTGTCGTGAACATCAGCGACGGATTCGAGAACGATGCTACAGAACTCGCGCTCGCCGGCAGCATCGGGGGAGCAAATGTAGTGCAGCGTCTCAATGGCGAGCTTGGTGACCTCGTCAGGGAGCTCGGGAATAGACAGAGCTTGGCGGAGCAAGGTGAACATCTTACGTCGACCTACTTCATCAGAGTAGTCGAGAGTCAGTGCGATATGAAGCAGCTGCTCGGCAATAAACTCCTGCTCCACGGTGGCGGCTTCGTCATCCTCTTCGGCTGCGTCTTGCTCGGCCCGGCGCAGCGTCTCAATCAAGGCATTGAGATAGCGCTCGAGGAAGTAGGCGACTTTGGTGACCTCCGGAAGCTTCTCTTCGACCAGCGATTCGTATTTTCCGTTACCCTCCTTTCGGCAGAAGTCGTTGAAGCTGCGGGCGAGGAAAGCAGATTCAGCGGTAAGAGTCTCCCAGAAGGCGTCATCAAAGTTGGTTGCCTCACGGTAGTCAGGCCGACCTTCCCAGAAGCCAGACATTGCCTCCAGTGCCACGCCATTCTCAACTCCAGAGTTGATCACATCCACTCGTTCAAGCAGCTCAAGCAGCCCATCGAAACTAGGTGTTGGGTTCTCTTGGCCAGTTGTTCCAGCACAGTCTTCGATCCATCGGTCTCGGAAGAGTCTTCCAGCGGCTTTGCGAACGTTCTCGTCTCTATCTCGCAGACCCCATCGCAAAAGCTTCTCTCGCATAGAGAGAGACAGGTGGCGGAAATCACCAAGCGCGGGCAGCAGACGCGAGTAGACAGCCCTACGGGTCGCAGCATCTTGATCTCTGGCACGCTCAAGCAGATACGGAAGAGTATTGGGAAGAATTGGGAGGTTGACCAAAAGCGAGCGACGGACGTCAGCGCTTGGGTCATTTTGCAGCACTTGGAGAAGCTTCTCCAGCAATCCAGACTCCTGGTCAGCATCACTATCGTCTGAGTTTGTAAATCCGTCGGACTGGTTGCCGGCGAGGCGGCCAAGACCAAGAACCGCCTGGACACGGACCATGGCCTCCTTGTCACGGATTCTCTTCAAAAGCGCGTGGCGGAGGTTTTGGAACAAGTTGTCGTCGAGCGCATCGAGCGAGTTGACAATCTGGGACAGCAGCTGGGTAGATCTGTAGCGGACGAATTTGTCCTTGGCACTCATCAGAGGAACAACAGATGCCATCAGCTCCGATACTAGTCGTGTGCTTGGCGTTTCCGGCATGTGGCTAGCGTCGTTGGCCAAGTCGCCCAAAAGTTCATTATCTTTATCGTTGGAGTGTCGTAGGTAGAAGCCGATGAAGCGGATTGACTTCTCTCCCACGCTTTCGGTTTTCTTGACCGGCATAACTTTCAACACGCATCGGATAAACTCGGTGTTGAAAGCATTCTCGTCAAAGTCGCTATCGGCAGTTGTCTTCTGGTCGGGCGTCTCATAACAACAGGCCTCATGGATCTTTCGGAGCGTGACAGCCAGCTTTCTGTGTGTCGCAGTGTTGCGCTGGGCATCGCGGAAGATTGGGCCGATCTTCAGCCTCAGCTCATTATCGGGGGTATCGACAAACTCGGGAGCGGGGGTGGGCGAGGCACGGGAGATGGAGGGAACCCGACCGCTCAGCGCCGAATTCGAGCGTTTGCGTCCGCCCGCAGAGGAAGGCCGGGCGGAGCGTGTTGTCGACGCTCTTGCGGGCATTTTGAATATCTATAAATGCGACAAATTCCGTGTATCGGTACACAGGTAAGTGGTGATGCACAATGTAAATAGGCCCATCCACATGTGGCCCTTTGTTTGGATGCGCGGCGCGTGTTGACGATTAAGTCAACAGTATTCCATTTCAGGAATAGCGTCATTATCTTAATGAGTTGGTCCCTCCATCACGTGCGATAAGATATGCCATTTTGGGATATTGGGTGGGGCGCTGGACTTTTTTTTTGGTCCGCCGTCAATTGGAGTCCAGAGAGGCAGAGTCTTCGCTGTTGCGCCGTGCATTACGACTAAAATCACAATGAGTGCCGAAGATAGCAAAAAGAGGCTTCGGCCGGAAATCGAAGAGGCCCTGGCTGCCATGCCAGAGTCTGAGACTGCCGTTATTGAACCTGCAACGAAGAAGGCTCGTACCGAAGAGCGCAGATCGCTGTTCGTTCGATCGCTGCCTCCGAATGTAACCAACGAAAGCCTCGCTGAATTTTTCTCCGAATATTTCCCTGTCAAGCATGCGACTGTCGTTGTTGATCAGCAGACGAAAGAATCTCGTGGATTCGGTTTCGTGACGCTGGCCGACGCTGAAGATGCCAAGGAAGCGCAGACTGTCTTTGACAAGAAGCGATGGGACGGCAGAAGCATTCGCGTTGAGGTGGCCGAACCGAGACAAAGAAGAGAGGGCGCGGAGGCTGCTGAGCCTCGCCAGAAGCCTGGAAAACCCGAATTCGAGCCCACACCGAAGCTGATCGTCCGAAACCTGCCTTGGAGCATTCGCAACTCTGAGCAGCTTGGTCACCTTTTCAGAAGCTACGGCAAGGTCAAATTTGCCGATTTGCCCAAGAACAAGGGCAAGTTGAAGGGTTTCGGTTTCGTCACGCTGCGAGGCAAGAAGAATGCCGAGAATGCTCTGGAGGGTATCAACGGCAAAGAAATTGACGGCAGAACTCTCGCCGTTGATTGGGCCGTGGACAAGGACACCTGGGATCAGCAACAAGCTGAAGAAGGGGAAGAGGCCGGAAGCCAGGACGAAGACGATCAGACTAGCGAGGAAGAAGATTCCGACGCCGAGGATGACGAAGATGAAGACGACGACGAAGATCCCGACCAAGACAAGGAAGAGGGTCAGCTGAACGCTGATCTTGAAAACTTCATGAAAAACCACATGCAAAACATGGTAGATGAGGACGACGAAGAAGAAGACGAAGAAGAGAAAAAGAGAACAGAGGACCGCAACAACTCGTCCGATAACTCGACCACCATCTTTGTTCGCAATCTCCCATTTACCACCAACGATGAACAGCTCAAGGGCTTTTTCAGCAGCTTTGGTGGTGTTCGATATGCTCGCGTCGTTATGGATAAAGCTACGGACCGCCCTGCTGGAACCGGATTTGTTTGCTTCTTTGATGGGGAGGACGCATTGACTTGTATTAAAGGGGCTCCTCGCACTCAGCAGCCTGCCGTCTCGGGTAAAAAGTCGATTCTGCACGATGACAATGCCGATCCCACCGGAAAATACACCCTCGATGGCCGTCTTCTCAGCATTGCTCAGGCCGTAAACCGAGCCGAAGCCTCCAACTTGGCCGAAAACTCGCTGGTCAAGAGAAGAGAAAAGGACAAGAGACGTCTATACCTCCTTGCTGAAGGTTCTATCGGTACCAACTCGCCCATCTATAATGTGCTGAGTTTACCCGAAATCAGAATGCGTCAAGCCAGTGCTGCGCAAAGAAAGAAGCTCGTCCAGGGCAACCCTACTCTGCACATTAGTCTCACCCGTATCGCCCTGCGCAACATTCCCCGAAACATTGATTCAAAGGACCTCAAGGAGCTGGCGCGTAAGGCCGTGGTTGGATTCGCTCAGGATGTCAAGGAAGGCATTCGTGAACCCCTGTCCAAGGAAGAGAACGCCAGAGACGGCAAGGACGCCAAGGAGAAGGAGAAGGAGAGAAGACAAAAAGGAAAGGGTATCGTGCGCCAAGCCAAGATCATCTTTGAGAGTACCCAGGGGTCTAAGGTAAGCGAGGAATCGGGCGCTGGCAAGAGCCGTGGCTACGGTTTCATCGAGTACGTGTCTCATCACTGGGCGCTCATGGGTCTGCGCTACCTGAACGGCCACCAGATGGACGACGTGGAAGAGGGCAAAAAGAAGCGTCTCGTTGCGGAGTTTGCCATTGAAAATGCCCAGGTTGTGCAGCGCAGAAGGATAAACGAAGAAAAGTCGCGACAAGCTAGAGAAGATCTTGCCAACGGCAAGCCTCGTTTCAACAAAGACGAGGGTGGCGAAGATCGCAACAGCAACGGTTTCCGCGGCGGCAGAGGTGGTCGGGGCGGTCGAGGCGACCGAGGAGGCCGTGGTGGCCGGGGAGGTGGCCGTGGTGGACGCGGTGGCTTCGATCGCGGTGATGACAGAGGCAGCAGCGGTGACAGAGGCCGGGGCGGCGCTCGCGGAGGTCGTGGTGGTGATCGTGGTCGTGGTGGCGACCGCGGCCGTGGTGGCGATCGCGGCCGTGGTGGTTTCGGTGGCCGAGGAGGCTTCAGTGGCCGGGGTGGTGATCGCGGCCGCGGCAGTTCTCGAGGCCGTGGCGGCGACCGAGGTGGCCGTGACCGGAAGCCTCTGATGGACAAGTTCAAGGGCGACGGTGGCGACGGTGGCCGCCGAGGGGGCATGCAGCAGAGACTCGATGCGCGCAAACAAACGATGCGTCAAAAGAAGTCTGAATCGAGACGCGGCGACTAAAGCGACATGCCATATAAAGCCTACTCTTTTTTATTTATGTTTTTTCGAATCATGTATCATCTGGGGACACTGCATTTGCATTTGCAAGGCGCTGCACTTAATGCCATGGATATAAAAGTGAATTTAGATACTATACAGTCATGAAATTATAAATTTGATGACAAGATGTTGATGTGAGCTTTTGCGAAATATTCGGCAGTTGTAGACGGGATTGTGCTCGTATAATTGACTTCAGAAGCTTTGCAAATGTGCATTAAACAAGTTTCAAGCAGACAAGAGACTGGCAGCCACGATATTGTACAATTTTGGTGTAGCAGGGATGTCGCGCAGGTAATATACAATTCTGGACTGGCAATATGCTCGCTGCCCATATCCTACCGGAACCAGCCCTTCTTCTTCTTCTCCTCGTCATCTTCGGACGCGGTATCACTGTTTTCAATGGCGTCCGACTCATCTCGTGCGTTGATACTGTGGTGAACGAAGGTGCCAACCTCCTTGCCGTCCTCGTCGAGGACCTTGCGCTTGACGGTTATGTGTGTGTTGCCAAACAGGTCTACCCACTTGTTCACCTCGTCGCCGGGCTGGGGGGTTTTCAGGTTTTCATTCTGCTGGGCTGAAGACGATCCGACCTGGCTTGCGCGGCGCTTAAGGTCGCCCAACTCCCTTTTCAAAGCTTCCCAAGACCCGTTTACAGCCGCGTCCGCAGACTCAAGGGCGGCAAACAGGTCGTTCTCGTGCTCGGGTCCGCTCTCCTGCTGGTCGCTGGTGGGCGTGCGCGGCTGTGCCTGTTTCTCGGCCGCCGATCGAAAAAAGCCCGCCAAGCTCTCGCGCTGCTGCTCGGCATGGATGCTCCGCCGGAGCTCCTCCGCCTCCGCTGCGAGGCGGCCGTAAATAGTCTCCGCGAAGGACGGCCGCACGGTGCCTGGTTCGGGCCTCAGGATCAGGCCTTGCATTTCGAGACGGAACATCCAGTGCCCGAACGGCTCGCCGCCCGGGTACGTCAGGCGAAGCGACTCGCCGAGCCAAGATCGCCAGAGGATTTTGGGCAGCGGACGACCGCCGGACACGGCAAGCAAGTCTTCGAAGGCATCCTTGTAGGTGAAACTGCTTGGGTCGAGCCCTGGGGGCAGATCGCGGGGCACTGGCTGGCGAGACTCGGAGGCCGTGAGGGCGAGAGGGCACCACGGTGTGTTTTCCAGCTCACCCACAAGGAAAGCCAGCTCAGTCGGGTCGACAATGCCACCGGAAACGGGCGAGTCAGACATTGCTATCGGATAGGATGGATGGCTGTGGTGTAAGTGTGATGCTGGTGGACGAGTTATTTGGTTGGAGTTGTATGGGAGCTACGTTGGAATTTCGGGTGGAGACGGCATATCGAAGTCGTGCCATACGTGTGCAGTGATAACGAACAGCGAGGTTTATGCTCGGCAGGAATTGTTTCTCGACAAGAAGCTGCGGTTCGGTTCAGCCTTGTCGTAGTGCGGAGAAGGACGCGACGGCCACGACGTAATCGATGCAGCTAGCCAGCTACCATCCCACCTTGCTAGTACACCAGTCTGGTGATGGACTGGGCGGATGACCGTTGGTAGGCCATGTTAGCTCGCAACTGTCAGGTAAAATTATACTATAATACTACCAATTAGTAGTCTGATGCTACTTGGCCATCAACAAGTCTTTCAATTTATTGGCACCGCCCAACCGGCCGTAGCAGACCGCTGAAACGCTGACAGAAGTCTCACGGAAACACTACCCGCAGGTACCTGTGACACTAGCAGCCTTCCGCGTGCGCGCCACATTCCATTGTTAGCGGTGGCGTCCCCCGGCTGGCGGTGCGACGCGGACGCCTCGGGGTTGTGTGCCAAGGTCTGCTGCGGCATGACGCTCCAGCGCAGCCAAACTAAATTAGCAAACGTCGGTTTGACCAGTCTCCGTCCGACAAACCATGCTTCCTTGCTTTGCCAAATTCTAGCAGTGCCATGATGCTCTGCGCAGTCGCCCGCCCTTAACATTGATTTTTCCGACCTCGACCTGACTACTCCCGACGCCGGATGACCACCCGCTGCAAACCCCGTTGGTGACGTGCGCGAGGCATCCAGGCAAGATCATCTTGCATCTTTTGCGCTCTCAGCGGCACGGCTGGCCGACCGGCAGTCGACAGCCACCATGACCTTGACGACGCTCGCCAAGTTGATGGCCACGGCCACGATGACGGCGTCCACAAGCCTGCTGTCCAACTCGACAACATCGCACATAGCCATGCCCACGGCCACGACGATACCCGGCGGCAACGGCGGCGGCGGCGGCGACGATAACCCTGACGACAAAGACACGCTCCGGCAATGGTCGTCGTTGATTGGCATCGTCACCGCCATTGTCGGCAACATCCTCATCGCCCTGGCCCTTAACGTCCAGCGGTACGCGCACACCCAGCTCAACAAGGAGCGCGCCCGCATCAAGCACCGGGCCCGTGCCATCCTCAAGCGTGCACAGAGCAGCAACCAGACGGCCGGCGGCTCGTACGGGGCCATATCCGGCAACGGCAACGGCCATGCGAACGGCGATCCCGACGAGCGGTACCCGAGCAGCGAGAACGACCCCCTCGCCGCGTCCTTCCAGTCCGACATGACCGTCACCCCCGAGGAGGCCGCTGACAGCAAGGTCTCTTCCAACTACCTCAAGTCGCCGTACTGGTGGCTCGGCCAGATCCTCATCACGCTCGGTGAGATGGGCAACTTTCTGGCTTACGGCTTCGCGCCCGCTTCGATTGTGTCGCCGCTCGGCGTCGTCGCGCTCGTCTCCAACTGCGTCATCGCGCCCGCCATGTTTCGCGAAAAGTTCCGCCAGCGGGACTTTTGGGGCGTCGTCATTGCTGTCGGCGGTGTCGTCACCGTCGTCCTCAGCGCGAAGCAGGAAGAGACTAGACTGAACCCGGGCGACATCCTAGACGCCATCACGACCATGGAATTTGAAATCTATCTCGGCGTGACCATTACTTTGATAGCGGTTCTTATGTGGGCTAGCGGCAGATATGGCCGAAACACGAGTCTAATTGACTTGGGACTAGTCGGTCTTTTCGGTACGCTTATGTCTACCTTTTAACATCGAATCCTCAGCTAACATATGCAGGTGGCTACACGGCTCTCGCCACGAAAGGCGTATCATCCATGCTGTCATCTACGCTCTGGCGGGCATTCACTGCTCCTCTTACCTACCTACTACTTGTCGTCCTTCTCGGCACGGCCATTATGCAAATCCGCTATGTCAACAAGGCCCTCCAGCGCTTCGACTCGACGCAGGTCATCCCGATCCAGTTTGTCATGTTTACGCTGTGCGTTATTATCGGCAGCGCCGTTCTCTACCGCGATTTCGAAAAGACGACGACGGAGCAAGCGGTCAAGTTTGTGGGCGGATGCTTGCTTACCTTCTTTGGCGTGTTCCTGATAACGAGTGGACGCCAGCGCAAGGACGAAGACGAAGACTATCTCGACGACGCAGACGGCATTGACGAGACCATTGGCTTGATCAACCAGGAAGGGAACCCTACAACGGTGTCAGACGATGAATCGCGGCACGATATACCGTCGCGTCGCTCCAGCAAGGTCTCGCGCGTGAGTTTCGCTGAGCCTTTCAAGACTGGTTACCAAGACGAGCCTGACGAGGCGGCTACGATGCGCCCCAAAATGATTGCTGGCACGCCGCCTTCCCCGATACTAGAAACACCTGGCGGACAAAGCATTGCCTCGTCGCCGCGCGCTGCCCGGACTCTTTCGTCGAACTCGGTCGTATCCGCCCCGGCGCCGTCGATAACGGATGTGCCCCCGACACCGCCCACGTTGCGCGAGCCTCCCGTCATCCTACCCGGTGCCGAGAGACCTGTGACGCCGCGCGCCAACACGACCATGCCCAAGTCGACGACGCGCGACAGGGACCGCACCTTTTACTCCCCGTCGCCGCTCTACTCGACCGTCAAGACGGTCGTCAGCGACGCGCTCCGCGAGAACACCAACAACCAGTCCTCGCTGCGCCGCATCCGCTCCAGCATCCGCGCCAGCCTCTTCATCGACTCGGACGAGGAGGACCAGGGCCAGGACGCGCACGACACGCAGCAAACCCTAATTCCGTCCTCGGACAATGACTTGCTGCGCGCTCTCACCGCCACCGAGACAGAGCACGAGCCGGTGGCCGAGCCTGGGCGCCAGCGGGCCAGAAGCCTCAGCGAAACGGTCGGCAGCTTTTTTCGGTCCAAGAAAAAGAAGGCGAAAAACAGTGACGTGGAAAGCGGCCCCAGCACAGACGATAATGGCGAGTCAGGCGCATAATACGAGATGCCCTTGCATCACACTATTTGAACACATATAGACCAGTTTTTCTCCAAAGATGGACTCCACGTTCATCTCTTCTCGCACGCATTATAGCCCTCTTTCATTCACTCTTACTACTCTTGGCTGGCATTCGTTACTATATAATCTCTCAGCATGGATTTCTTTCTTTATTTTGCTCATTTGGCGACGGCGTTTACACTGTAAAGGCGGATTTGGCATAAGTTCCGCCCCCGGCACGATCATCATCAACCTAGACCGGCCATTTCTGTTTTATTTCCTCCACTCATAATAAATAAAGATTTAATTGTACGATTGTTGCATACTTGTCAACTGATTGAATTGCCTGTCGGCACTTGGTCGGAATGCACAATGTAGCTATTTGGTCACTCTCTCTCCCTCGTGGCGTTATTCTATAACAGTAGGGATTATCGTGATATGACCAGTCCCGCTGGGGAAGAATCAGGCAATTCTGCATTGTCGCCCGACCACCCGGGCCAAGGCCCCTGGCTATCCTGGCTGTCCATGGCATGACAGGAACATATACGGGAAGCTCGGATGATGACATATCTTCTTTGGACGTAACAAACCGAGACACTGCTAGGAATTAAGTTTATTTGTCAAACAGTCTGAGCGTCGGCAGAAGAAGGAATGCTGCAGTTACTCGAGTAGTGGCTCTCCCTGCCGCCCGGGGAGGCTGGCCCGGGCATGAATGACGGACGACCGTGCGATTGCCAATCCATGACATGTTTTCATGCTTGGAATAAGGCCCAATATGTAACCGCGACACATCCCTGGCACATCGCGATTTGACGCTGGCGCGTTTTGCCCCTGCCCAGCAGTCCCAGGTAAATCATCTCCGTCGACCAGATAGCCAAGTAAATCATCCGGTTCCCGAGCGCCCAACCGAATGTCATGCCACTACTCGTTTCGCATTCTCCTCACACGCCCTCTTTCTTCATCCGACACCGTTCACACCCTCTTCTACAGAGGGAAATAAAAATGCGCCACCAACAAAGAGCGGGGGACCGTCCAACAGGAGTGGAAGAGAATGCAACTCCTCGGGACACATGCCACCAGCCGTCTGCAATTGCGCGTCGGCGCCGAAGCCCGGGAGCCTGATTCTTGTCCTTTGGTCTAGTCCGTCGAGTCTTGACCGTTTTCAATTCTTCTTCTTTCGCTTGAAGTGCGCCATGCTATCAAATCGAGACCCAATCATCACGGCGGCTGTGGAACCACGGCAAGCCTCCGCCCCAGAATGTTCCTCTCTGTCTCATTCTCCTTCTACTTTTGGGGCTGCGTGCATAAACGCTGCAGAAGAAAACTCTACTATAGTACGTACATAATTGCGCGGCGAGGGACTTTTTGCAAAGTGCAGAGCGGGTATTCGAGGGCTCCAGTTGTTATACGAAGACATACATAATAGAACAAATATTACTACTGCAGGATAACCACAGCGTCGGGACACAGCGCAGGGAGCGGCCCCATCCAGCCAAGCAGACTTGTTATGGCACCATGCGCTCAGGGCCGGACAATGCTACTGTAGATTTCGCGATATTGACAAAGGTCCAGGCTCTGTGATAATAGCCTATACGTGGCTTGCGTGGTGCTGCAGCAAGCCTCACCAGCCCAAGCCGGAAGGTAACCAGAGTAAAATTGCTTCCCGTATGGCGCTGCGCGACACAGTCGCGTAACCCTCCTATCTTGACCCGAAACTAGAGGATCGACAATCCTCCTTCAACCACTTATGAAATGCTTGTGTCATCGAACCTACGCCACGGACGGAGAACGGTGTGCCTCTCACCCGAAGAACAGAGTGAGGGGTTTCTTGCCGGTCGCTGCCCACCATCAACCAACCTGCACAGTCACTGACTGGCACTGGCAACGTCGAAGCAGCCATTCAGATCCCCTGTCGACATCCACAGCCCTTCTTCCAAGCCCCTGCTAGTAGGGCCACTTTCAGAGCTCCCCTGTCGCTCTTGCAGGCGCCTCCAGCGAGCTATTCCTGTCCTGGTATCAAGCCCCTGGTGTCTTGCAGGCACCGAAAAAAAGATTGGGGGCACCGCCGCGTCCACAGCGCAAGAGAGCAGCCGTTGCTTTCGGGGCCCCTGGCCCGACCGGCGCAGGTGCAGAGAACAAGGCCCCGAGGGGCCCACCAGAACGGCGGTCTTGGAAGGTTCCATGGGCCTGCCTCGAATGGGACAGCCTAGTCGATAACTGGCATGTGCGACGGGGGCATATATTTACAGTTGGCTCCGCTGGCGGACGGCAGCCCACCGATGAGGAGGGTGAGAGGATATGCTTGTCGTGATGACAGGGCTCACCAGTCATGTCATTGAGTGTTAAGACATAACAGTCGAGATGCTATAGAATCGTGACCACGGCATTGGCCGATGCCACCAAAAAAATCACCCTTGGCCGACCGCCATTGCGCTTACGGGCAGCCTGGGAACTCGCCTGCTCACTTGGTCCCGGCCGAGGCTGACGAGCTGCGTGGCTTGCTGTAGGATGCAACTAGTAGCCAATTTTCCAGGTTCGTTTTGGCAAAAGGTCCTGGTGGCGTTTCTCGTCTACACGAGGTAGAGCTTTTGCATTCAATGTGTCCCACACGATCGCGTCTGCTGCGGGTATAGTGCGAAAAAGAAACAAAAGAAGACTGTGGGAAATGCAACAACAGGAAGCGCCTCGCTGCACAGACGGAGCAGCAAGCCAAACATGTAACTAGAGCGTCTCCTACCATGCTTGTGCGAAATTTATGCGTGGCTTGCTTTCCATGCATGTTAATTAAGCCTCTCCAAGACAATTATGCATTACTCTCTCATACCCTGTCCGGAGAGGCGCCGTCACAGGCAACCTTCCAGATTGTAGGCCGAGGCTGTTAGGTTGGCCCTCGCTATTGATACGCATGTTAGAGTTGGATTCAGGTTCCCCTCGTTTGGTGGCTGCCGCCGCAGAAATCCCTCAAGCCTCTTGGACTCTGTCGAGGAAAAGAAACGTAGTTGCGCAGCTTGCATTGAAGTAGCCAGGGGGAACTGGCGACCACACTGCCCTGAACGTTGCATTGGGAAGGCTACGAAGCTTGATAGTGTTAGAGCCAGCCAGAGGCTAAAGTCGAGCGAATTCAAGCAGAAAAAAAACCCCCCCAAAAACAAAGAAAGGAACTTAGAAATGATGAAAAGAAAACTCAGCAGCTTGTTTCCCCAATCGATTGCATTACTTATTGCATTTCCCGAGAAGAACAGCGAATGTCTTCCCATTTTGGTGTTGTCACCCCTGACTGCTCAATTCTGCAAGCTGTCGACCGTGGAAGGCGCAGAAGCTCTCGAAAGAGACGTTGGATGCTGATCTTTGCAAGGGGAGAGATAGGAAGAGACCATATCCCTGCTATTTGGTCGGCGATTTTTTAGTCCTGACTTGCGGGGGGTACCTGGCTAGAATTTAACAACATAGCCATTTAGCCAGCCTCAGTGGCAGCGTCGCTTGCGTCGAGCCCGACCTCGCGAGCCTCTTCCAAAATCAAGGTTGCAAATACCGGTGAGCCTCTCCCATCGTGCGATGCACAAAGCTATGCTTCTATCCTCTCCCGGTCTACGCTGGCGTTTCAGACCAGCCATGGGTCTCGCCTCTATCATCCATGCTCCCAGCA
This sequence comes from Paracorniculantispora psalliotae, assembly GCA_002796755.1. Classification (NCBI taxonomy): domain Eukaryota; kingdom Fungi; phylum Ascomycota; class Sordariomycetes; order Hypocreales; family Cordycipitaceae; genus Paracorniculantispora; species Paracorniculantispora psalliotae. The sequence continues at coordinate 486,914 of PHFE01000051.1, read as the reverse complement.
GTTTGGTGCCAGCATGGCGAGACAAGCTAGGAAAGTAAACTCTAAAATAGTGCATCCCGCTGTCAACAAAAGATGCTTGACACGACACGAATAACCGAGCTCTTCCCCAATGCCTCACTACGAGTCAAAATACAGAGTTTGTCTGTGCAGGCCTTGGCCCGTGCTGGCGAGACTGCGCCATTGACCTAGTAGAGTTGTGTTTCAGAAGTTGGGGGTCGAACGGGGGCTTGCAAAGGGTTCCATAGAATAGAGAGCTTACATGCGAGCACGCCAGAACGGGTGCAGTCGCTCGACGCAAAAGGAACGACAATGAGCGACAATCAATGCCTAATCGGCGTGTAGCGTAACGGGAAGGCTCTTCGCTGCCTTTCCGGTGTAAGCGGTCTAAAGCTGCACTTACGGGAGTGAGAGGCAGTAGTTTTATCAACTTGACGACTACGGAGTACTTGTGGCTTAATCTCAATTGGCCGCGCATGCAATGCCATCCGCATTACACGTAGCACAGCTGTTGCAACGGCGCAAGGCGGACGGCTGCCAGCTGATGTTGATCACGGATCCAGAAGACACAGCTCATCCGGTGTCCTGAATAATGCGCTGGGAGCAACCGATTCCGCGCTCGCGCTAGCAAGGAAGACCTGTCAATCTGCCGTACCCAGTTGTATTAGAAGTTCCATCCTTTTTGTCTAGCCAGCGGGAGCGCAGCGCGACCAGGCATCCTTGACGACGGCGTGCGCCGTTGCTGCGATGGCATGAAGGACATCACGGCAAATACCTACCAAAGACAACTGACCGCTCCTGGAGACGAGGCTAGACTGCTGCTACCCTCACCGAGTTACACACACATGCCCATCCCGCACAGAAAATATTGAAGTGCCGTGTAAAATTAAATATGCCGCTGCGGCAATGCAGTCAGAACCGGAGATTGCGAGCCTCATATTGCTATTCTCGCGTGAGACGCATTGGGCTGTAAGATGCCGTCACCACATTGAACACCGACCAAGACGATCGTTGTTGACCGTAGATGCATCTACGAGAACACGAGCTCAGCTCGGCAGTTTTAGTCCCGCGGGAAAATAAAAGGACAAATATTGTGTTTCACAGGGGAGATGCGATCTTCGCAAGGCGCGCCGGGGGTTGTGTGTCGCACGACGTGATCTAGTGCTTTTGCAATGGCAGGCCATGAGTTCCCCACGCGTTGAACTTTGCAATGGCCAGCAACGAGTTACATTGTAGGCAATTCTTTATACGATGCAGAGCGTATCGTGATCAACTTGGCAACATGCTGCGCGTTAGCCTCCAACTACGCGAGCCTCCCCCATCAAAATGGACAGACACTGCTGCCTTTGACAGTCAGCACTTGCAGGGAGTCAAGGCTCGCCAAAGCGGCCAACGCTAGCACGGGGGCCATTAGCACGGCTCTGCCTGCTTCTTCAAAGAAAGTTACCTGGCTAAGCTTTTTCTCTGCTTACTTGCTTGTTCGACCCCCCATGCAGGGCTCAGTCGTCAGGCTTGGGGGCAGCCCTCCAGTGCAACGTGAACCCCCTGCCGGGCAGGCACAGTACCGAGACTACGGGACGTTAGCAGTGCTGGCCCTGGGCTGCTGTGGGCGAGACATGCACCGGGGAGCCGATTGTTTTGCCAGCCGGCCGGATGGCGTGTAGCATTGGGCTTGAAGTAGCTCAACCCGCGGGAGTCGGAAACTGAGTCTAGCTGGCTTCCAGAATACCGCGACGGTCGGCCAAGTCCCTTCTGCCAGACTTGGCCGATCTCACCCACGGGCCAGACAGTATGACGAGGTTCTTACTCTGTTGTTCTTATTGCACTGGACTTGTGAACAATCGTCCGGAAGACATCTGCGGTTGCTGGCGGCGGGCGGCGGCCAGCTACAGGTTTCGCGCCCGCCAACTCCGTCGTTTCACCTCTGCGACAGCAAACAGATGCAAACCGCCTATTCATCAACGGTCAGTTTTTGTGCAATTCACAGACATACATAACTCGGTGTC
>PHFE01000051.1:467090-484834 GCA_002796755.1 Paracorniculantispora psalliotae | reverse complement strand
CCCCCCCCCCCCCCTCGACCAGTCGGGGATCGCCAGAGCCAGCGGACGGCCCTGGTTTGCCCGTTTCACAAGTTCTGCCTCTGCCCGCGCCCAGGCGTCGCCCTCAAAACGAAGCTGCCCTTTGGAGTGGGCGGGCGGGCCCCTCCTAGTCCCGAGCAGGCGTAAGCTGGTGGGTATGAAGAAAGGCCTGCCCTGGCTTCCTGGTCGGTTGCAGGCACACGAGCTAGCGCGAGCCCTGAGAAATGCACTGTTCAAATGTTGATGGGCGAATTTATGGGCTCGCTGGGAGTGTCGCTGGAGGCTGGTGCGACGAGACCCGGCAACAGCAGCAGTGTCCTTTTCATGGTGTACAATTCAGGGGAGAGAGACATCCAGGGTTCCTCAACGGCGGGCGTTGATCCAGAAAGAGAGACAAAAATCTGTCAAGGCTACACGGGATACGGGCCGGACACTTTCCTGCCTCAACGCAACCCACAACCAACCATGTGCTATTAGTCCACAGCGACGCGGTGCGACAGCCTTCTGGTTGCTTTCCTGCTGTGCCTTTTTTGCCTCGTACGCAACAGCGCCTTGCATGCAGAATGCTCCGCCACCACGCGACAATGGCCAATTGTGTAGGCCCAGTGCCTGGCTAGTCCAGGGGGAAGCTCTCCATTCTTGGCTTCGCAATCCCCATTGTTAGCATCCCATATTAGTGCAAGCCACCCATGACGCAGCGTGGCTTTCATCTCCACCAAAAGTTCTGTAGAGCCCTGGAGCCTGGCGAACCCTAGTTGCAAGGCTCTCATGAGGTGGTCTGCAAGTAAGCTGCTGTGACCCGTTCAGGCAGGCCACAAAGACGCCCACACCCCTTGGACGAGAAGGAAAAAAAAAAGGTAGGATGTCGCTGTTGTTGCTATCGTCGTGTCTCACTTGACAACTCCGTCGATGATACAATCAAAAGAAACAGCGGAACAGGAACAAAGAAGACATGCAAGCACAGTGAAACCCTAACAAACTCAGTTTACCCCTTTCTGGGCACAACAAGTTGCTAAAAACAGACCAGCCTTGCTGCCTGCCAGTAGCGTCCTTCAGATCGAGTCGTTGGGTTGTTGGAGCTGTGCGTGTTAAGTAACCTGTGCGCTAATAAGACATGCCCGTAGGAAGATGTAGTATACAACGGCCTCGCTATTGTCGAACGGACGCGGCGTATGGCTGTTTTTCCACGCTCCCGAATTCAACCGTCGTCCAATCGGCCTTGCTGATATTTCCAGGATGTTGGATGTCTTCCACTTACTCCCCCAACCCCTCCCATCACACACACGCCCCCTTCCCCATCAAGCCCACGGCGCACCTGGTTTGCTCTTCATGGGTTTACTCTCAGCCTGCAAATTGCGCCAATCTTCTCCCCCCAGGTTTTTCTTAGTCTCTTGTAAAATTATATTATCTAGCTTCCTCTCCCAACTCATGCGTGCCCCTACCAAGATCTTCCCACCCTTTCCCGTTTCTCGCTCTTTCGTTTCAACAATCTCAATGGGTTCGGCCTTCTCCACGTGAGATTTTTACAGCAACCGTCGAGGTGACCTTACGAATAGCTCCGTCTTAACCAGACCCGCACCGACGGACCTGGGCAAGCTACTACCAGGCCAAGGATTATCTTCTCCATCCTCCACTGAGTGACAATGTGGGCCAATGCCTCCCCGTCGTACTTCTCTGGGCTCGCCAGTGTGCCGGCCGTGCCTCTACTAAGGGACCGGCCCGCGAAAAATGTTGATAAAACTTCTGCCTCCCGACGCGACCAGACCTCCAACCCTTCAGCCAATTTTCTGGGCCAAAGCGATCTTTTCTTGCCAGCTGTCGAAGGCCCTCCTTCTCCTGACAGTCTTCGTCGATTGAACACAGAGATGAGGTTGGCAGCCAATCTGCGTCGTGGCCAGGGCCACAAGGCCGACTCGTCCTCGTCATCTATAACCTCCTTTACCGGCGAAATTGAGCAGGCGTTGGAAAACATTGACCTGGTTCGACGTTCATCCTTCAATTCGATTGAGAGCAGCAATGTATCCAAAGACACCACAGAGGTTTTTCAACAATTTTCGAAAAACCTGTTTCACCGTCGCGGCAGGTCCAAGCAAGAGAGCACCTCGTCCGCCAGCTCCCTATATTCAGCAGATGTCCCCGTCGATACGACTACCGGCTTGAAAGAGTCGGTTCTTCCAAAGCTCTTCGCAAGAAGAAAGCCTTCCCGCGATGAACCAGCAGCTGTCCAGAAACGGTTTCAAATTTCTGGACCGTTCAACTTCCAGCATGTTACTCACACCAATCGTGACGCGGCCGAGGATGCAATGACTCCGGATGAGGACCAACCCGAAACCAACCAAATGCATAGCCGTCCCAGAGCTGCCACTGGTGCTTCTGATCACACATATACCAATGTGCTAACAGAGACTGTCGCCGAACACGGGGACTTTACTGATATTCCTCCCCCTAGACCTGGTCTCATCGCCCGCCATACAGGCAGCTTCCAGACTATGCGTCGCTTTATCAAATCCGGCAAAATATCAGAGCTTTCCGTGCCTGGCACAACGGCAGCGCCAACATCCGCCCCGAGCAACCAAAACCCTCCGCAAAGACCACCGAGATCTCCCCTGGAGCCCATCTCGCCCGAAACCACATCTCCTCCTCGCCCTCCTCGCATCTCTAGCCGCCAGACCCTCTATCCCGCTTTGATTGACACCACAGCCATATATCCCGTTGAGCGTCCGATTACAAGTGGTGGCTTTCAACGCCCACAACCGTTTAGCCCGTCGAGTCCCATCGAACAATTGCCCACCCCTACTCACCAGGCTTTTACACCACCGGCTGATCTCTCGACATTCTCCCACGATGGGCTCATCGGTCGTCCTCAGACTGCTACCCCGGAACCGGCCTGGCCGCTCGCCAGTCCTACCATTGTCAACTTTGAAGTGCCGCTTCCCGATCTCGTGGATGATGATGGTCGCACAAGCTGGTCTTCGCGTGCCCACACGAACCGCAACAGTGCGAACGCGTCGCTTCGTGGGAGCAAGTCGGTTCCGATGTTGAGAAAGTTGGCCGAGGAGCAGGACGAAACTAGCGCCTGGTCATCACAGATGAAGGCGGATCTTGCCGAGTCTCTGGTCGAGAGCCCTACTCTCGGCCGCGCGAGCTGGGAAGACGACATTGACTATTGCTATGAACACGAAGCTGAGGCTGACTGCGACTATCAATGGGAGCGTCCGTCGATGGATGTCGCTCACGGGAACATGATGTACCATGCCCCCCAAAGCTACTCCGCTCTCGACGAAGCGCTCATGAAGCCCTCTACGAAAAAATCTCCTGGTATGCTCTCCGCGTCTGGTTTTGAGGTGCCGGAGCTAAGCCCTGCCAGTCAAACTTCGGCTGTACTAGGTCACGAAGCCATCACCCCCCTCACAAACCAAGCTGGCGCGGCCGCCACCGACTCCTCTTTCCACAAGCAGACCGCGCTCTCCGTCCCGAATGAGGCCGACGACTACCAATTCTCTCCCTCCCTCCTCGTGCCGCAGGACTATCAGCGCGAGTCGCTGACGGCGGATGTCTACCATGTACACGGCCTGGAGCCGTCCCTGCAGCGGTCGAGTACCGCAACCACAGAGAGCAACTACACCTCGAGTACGGATTCAGTCGGCGAGCGCCACACGTCGACCAACTCGAGCTGGACGGCTCTCACGCGCCACACGGCGAGCACGTCGTCGCTCAACAAGATGGCGACGTCGTGGGTCGACGAGGCGGAGCCCGTCCCCAGCCTGGCTGCCCCTATTGAGCCCACAGAGGAAGATGAGACGACGCCGCCGGCGTCCGAGGATGTAGTCCCGGAGCTTGTCATGGCCATCCCCCCACCGGGTCGACGAGCCATGCATAAGAGCCACGCGAGCGAGTCCATCCTCCGCCACAGCGGCGTCCAGCAGCTACCTCAGTCGAACCGTCCTCGAGCCAGAACCTCCAGTCTGAGCCAGCCGCCGCCGGTTGGACAGTATGCTCTCTTCCCGCGCAGCAACATCAAGACTCACGGAGACAGGATCTAAACACTCCTATCATCCACACACTTTACATTACATTTGCATTCACTCTTGGCAACGCCCCCACGGGCCGACCCAAAAAAAAAGCATCACGATTCACGGCACTGCCTTTCCCATGTTTCTTTTGGCGTTTTCAGCATTGCTTTTCATTGTTTACTAGATGGGAAAAGGGTCAAAAGCAGTTAGATATTTTGCAGCATCCATTGCATCACATGCGGGCATGATCTGTATTGGTTACAGACATTACCTGCCTCACACTTGTTTCATTATTGTTTTTATGCATCACGGTCGTTACAGAGGCGTATTATGAAGTTGGATTTTGTTATATAGGCATGGAACAGAACGGAAACACCGGACATTGAGTATATACTGATTTTGCGCAGACATTTCCTCGGGAGTTTTGCATACAAATGACATAAATTACAATAAACCGTTGCCTCGCATATGATATGAGCATTAAAAGTTACATGGCTGCCGACGACAGGGATATCCTCTTAGCGTCCAGTTTCGACTGGTGCGTAATAACGTCATTGTTGAGAACAGACGGCCATCTTCCAGTTAACTTGCTATTTTCCGCCATCTACCTTCATCGGGCTTCATACTGGCCACCATCCTCCGATTGTTTTCTCAACCGCTCCTCGTCGGTCAGACAGCCGCCACCCGGCCCAAGAAAAATAGTGTTACTCGCCTAAAGAAAGATGAGCCTTCTTGCCGGCCCGACCGCCGCCATGACCAAGATCACCTTTACCCGGCCCAAAGAAAGGAGAGCGGCATTCAACCCGAAAAAAGAATAGTCTTCTTGCCGGCTAGACGGCTGCGATGATCAAGATACCCGCTACTCGCCAGAAAGAAAGAAGAGTCTTCTTACCAGCCAGACGGCGGCCATGGTCAAACGGCAGTTGCCTGTCCCAAGGATTCCCCGAAGCACCAGGGACCCCTACTTGTGCCATTACGGGGCGGTTGCCTTCTTGCCGGTCGAGCGGCCAGACAGCGGCAATGACTAACGCTGCCACAGGAGGGCGCGGTGCGGCCCAAGAACAGTCCACACTACACCCGGCAGCGCGGTGCGGCAGAAGAATAGTCAACATTACAGCCGGCGGCGCGCGGTGCGGCACAGGAACAGTCCACACTACACCCGGCTGGGTTCGCTAGTTGATCCTCGTTGTTGTGCAACACAAGAACAGCTCTTGCTCGGTTTAATAACGCTGTCAACGAAGCCCTTAATTTCGTGGACTACTTGATTCGACAATTGTCGTCCCAAAACTTCCTCAGGATGATTCTCTTCTTATCAGAATCCCGGGACAGTACCGCCTTTATCGATTAAGCGCAATTTCTACAAGAGCAGCCGAGTTGGTGAAGGGCTAACCCCAGTTGACCTTCATTGTTGTTCAACACAAGGACAACAAAAGAGTTGATGATGGCAGCAGAGGTGGGCGAGTGGAAGTGGCTAGAATGAAATTGCGAAGACGGTACACACGACAATTTGCCGCATCTGGCTGGGCGGAAGGATGTAATGCAACGTTTTAGGTCAAAGGCAACATAATGCACCTGCTCTCTTAAATCTAACTCCTCGTGCTTGCCTAATTCATGATACGTACTTGGCTCGAACTCACGCCTTCTCCTTCCTGGCCTCCGTACTCACTGTATAACAGCCAGGCGGACGTCGGGCACTGTATCCTCCTCTGACGCGCCTCGACCACACTTCTCCCAGCGGCTTCATTGCGATGCACGGATGCACTGGGGAACCGAGAGTGGGAAAGCGAATTGCCAAATGTGGCGCCGTGCTCTCTGGGCGGCGCCTCCCCGTGTACGCTCCAGCAGCTTGAGATACCCCTCTCTTATTCATCACAACAGTACAGCACCGAGCCCTTGATACAGATTGTTGCTTCCTGTGTTCTTCTCTTGCTTCACCGTGTGCCTCCGCCCGATATCCGATACAGTCGCAAGCCATACCAACCCGCTATTGGGAACACAGGCATGCACGTCTATACATTCCAGTGCATTCCAGTGTACATCGCAAATTTACATCCTCGATCAGGTTTATGTAATTGAGTACATCAGCCATATATTAAAATAACTATTAAGCATAGTCTAATCGTACTAATGGCCCTCGCTTGTGACTGTATACGGAAGTGAGTGAAACTGAGTTTGTCTCCATCTCGCTACGGTGCGCAATGGTGCAATGACAGCTGAGCTTGCGAACATTTGTTAGGCCTTCATCACCAGGCGAAGCGCGATGAAACATAGGAAAGAAGTCGGTTGATGATTTCATGCCGTGGCCGCAGCGATGGCACGGGCGTGTATAGCTGCGTACGCAACCAGGGGGCAGAGTAAACCTGTAGATGCAGTACGCACCGACAGCAGCATAGGCATCTAAGTACAGCACGCAAGGACTGGAGGAGTGTATATGTGATGCTTTGTCTGATTGCAACATTAAACTAAAGAAAACTAAGAGACCATGAATCATCTTCCACGGCCAATAAAAAAATACAAACTGACCCAAAAGGACCTTCCCAAACGCCACTCCATCGCTTCGATATTCTGTTTACCTAATGCACATTTTCATCGTCCTCCTCTACATCCCGCGCAGGGTGGCAGGCTGTCTCAGCACCCGGTCAAAAGGGATGGGAAGCATCTAACCCGTCTTCTTCTTCTTCTTGGGGCGCTCGTCCTCGTCCTCTTCATCCTCATCCATGTCCTCATCATCAACATCGCTCTCGCCAGCGGCGCTGCCCGAGCCGGCATCGCTGTCATCGTCACTGGCCTCAGGATCGCTAATATCGCTCTCGGTTTCGGCGTGGAAGTCTTCATCCACGCTCTCCTCGTCTTCGTCGGCGGAGCCGCGGTCTGCACCGCCGCCCTTGACCACCTCCTCGTCCGAGTCGTCCATGGCCTGCTCGCGCAGGGCCGCGGCGAGCATGTTGGCGTCCTCGTCGATCTCGTTCTTGACACGCAGACCCTTGAGTTTGAAGAAGGTCTCGAGCGCTTTTAGGTCTTCACGGTTAATGTTGCTAAATTGCGACGAGCCCGCGCCGCCCTTCATGGCGACGGTGATGTCAAAGGTCGACAGCGTGGAGACAGCGCCGCCCACGCGCGAAAAGGTGATGGATTGAGTCTGCTCGTAGGCGATGTAGGTGGCCGGCTTGGGCACAAACATGAAAGCCTTTTCGAGGCAGTAGAGGAAGCCCTCGCTGGCCTTGATGGAGCACTTGATGCCGTACTGGCTACGGTGACTGCGAGGTGTTAGTGGTGCGTGATGCTGTGAGGGATGGGGACGTACGTGATAAAGTCCTTGGCAGGAGACGAAATCTTCTTGTTGGCAAGACCACGGAAAATCTTGGCCACGACGTGGTGCAGAGGCTCCTCGTAGTGGGCGTCCAGCTTGTCCTTGTACTTGCTCTCTAGCGTCGCCTCGTCGAGGTTCAGGTCGATTGTGACTTCCTCGTCCTTCTTGAACTGCATGACCACAAAGGGGTATCTCGTTTGGCCCTGGCGCAGAGGCGGGTCTAGACCGATACACAGCATGCAGTGCATCTCGTCGGGCTTGGGGAGGACCATGAACTTCTTGATGGCGTCGTATTGAATCTTGTAGTCGTATGTTTTACCGCGGAGTCGAAACGACGCTTCATACATGTCGATATCGAAACGACCTCTGCGAGTTGATTAGCACTGTTCTCCACACAAGCCATTTTCGCCTCGCCGTACCTGGGAGTAAGATGCAGAACATCCAGAAAGGTGGCAATGGTATCACCGGCCATCTCGCCAATCTCCGCCTTCTCCATCAACGTCTCGTAGAAGAGCGTTGCAGCATTCTTCTCGGCCGCCTCTTGCTCCTGGTCGCTGCCCTCACCTTCCTCGCCGTCGGCCTCCTTCTTGGTTGTGGTGCCTGGCACATAGAAGCGCATCTCGACAAGCTGGTCCTTACCAGCAGCAGCCTTTTTGCCCTTTCCGTTTGCCACCGCGCTGTCGTTGCCATCCTGAGGCAGCGACATCTCCACGGCGACTTCGTTGCGGCCAGCCAGGTTGGTGTTGCCAATCTCCGCGTAGGGGAGCTCGAACGCGGGGCGGTTCTGTACGTTGAACGTGATTTCGGCCTTGGAGAACTCGGCCTTGCCCCAGTTCCAGCCGCGCAGAGCGTGCTCTTTGCTCTCGAGGGCGGTGCTGTACCAGTTCTTGAACACCTTGCTGAGGCGGTCGTAGTCCTCCTGCTGGAAGCCGTCGAGTTGGATGATGCCCGAGTTGCGCTGGAGGATGCGAATCTCGTAGCCCTTGGCGACCTTGCTCCATTGCGCGCTGCTGATGTTACTATGATCGAGCGTGAAGGTGTCGCCGCCGCCGTTTGGCTTCCAGCCGAAGCCGGTCTCTGCGAATCGGCATCGTCCGCTCTCCTTGGAGAGGTCGAGGTAGATGTTGTCGAAGCTCTCACTAGGGGTAGGGGGCAAGGGTTAGTACAGATTTCGAGCACACTGTCGCCGACAAGAATGATGCTGGCAATCTGCGCAGGCTTGGCGCTGGATGAAGCGAAGCTGGGAAGGCAAGACTTTGCGCACTCACATGGCAGTCATCTTGGGCGAGTTTTCTTGACGCAAACAGGCCCGTATAGTATCAATTCCTTCACCTGTCCTGTCGTGCTTCGTTTGCGAGAGGGAAGCGCCGCGATGTAAGGGAAGGGGAAGCTGTGGTTGCGAGGTGAAAGCTCTAGGGCGAACGAAGCAATTCACAGACAGGCCTTGGTGGTGTGGAGTACCGTGGCACGTCGCCGGCGCGTGCTTTGCTGCACTTTTAATTGGCGACGCGCGCCCGCAAGACCTCTCTAAGTATTTGTGGGACTGCCTCTCTATGAAAGTATAGAGGGTTGGAGAGAAAAGTGAAAAGATTTGAAAATAAAATTTAAAAAATGTGAATAACTCAATTATCAATTGGAAATAAATGGTGTTACTCTAACGTAAATTTATAGCCCATTTACGTGGCCATTATCGCGCACAGTCAAGAGTGACAAAGTCGCTACTCGCCCTGTCGCCTTGCTTGATATTTGTCTGGCAGTTGAAATGATCAAGAGTGCCTGCGACACCTGCATACGTAATGACTCTAACTTTGAGCGTGACCTCGCCGTCAGCGAACCAGAAAAGCCCCGGCATACGCACACTATTAACACCGAGCTGAAGACCTAAGGCAGTGTTAGACGGCGCGCGCGATGGCACAAAATCGCCCTGGAACTGGCCAATAAAACCTACTCTTCGCGTCGGTGACGGTCAGGATCTGGCCCAGGTTATTGTCCGGGCTGTCAAGCTCATTGGGCAGCTCGCCCCAGAGGTAAGCCACCTCGCCGCTGCTCTGGGCGCTCTGGACGTGGACAAAGGCTGTGAAGGATTCACCCTTGCGGACGGCGGTGGGCACCTTAATATCCACAAGCGTGGCTTGGGCAGAAACGGCACACAGGGATGCCTGGAAAAGGATTGAAAAGCGCATATTGAGATCTTGACGAATTGTGCAACGAGTTGTGTGATGAGCTGGTGGCGGCGGCGGGCGACGCATCCCGTTATATACTGCGCATTTTCGCAGACGTCATATATTGATAGCGGCCGCAGCTTATAAGCAGACAAATGCTGCTATATTGGGTGGTATTATTTGAGAATACGAACTTTCTGCACGTCACGGACGGATCGGCGCTGTCTTACAGCTTGTCACCGCCTCGGGGCCATTCAGCTGAGCGATGCCGCGGGTCGGAGATATAGGGCAGACCTCGCATGGAGCTGCAAGATTCAAGGTTGCATTCGTAGCAGTTAAAAATAAAACCTCCAAAGTTACGCAGGGCGTCAACCCTGTCTGTCAGGCGCTGATCTAATGTGTGCGTGGAGGCTGTGGCCCCCCCTTTACGGCCGGTGGCGCATAGTCTTGCAAAACAAGGCAGCCAGTATATCCGATGCATCATAGCCTGGTCGGAACGTACCGAAACGCTAATATAAATCACAAGGCGGCCCGGGTGGGTGGCGGTTTCAATAGCTTGCGCCTCTGCCAAGACACGGAAACAATCGCAAGCGGGGATAAGAATCAGAGAGTAACGTGATATGTACTGTTGCTATATACTGGTGCTATGTAAGTGTGTGCTATGTACGGTCATAAAGTCATATATACAAAGAAATCCAAACAATGCTATTTTACTCGTATTGGACCTTGCTCAGGAAAGCAACGTCACTGTTGCACGAACACGGCGCCATGGCGTCGCCCTCGCCCGTCGCGCACATGCAGTGGTACTGCGTGCGGTTGATCTCTTCCTCAGCGGCGCACCGACAGCGCTTCACGACATCCAGACCAGAGTCGCCGCGCGCCATCGAGCACATGCAGTGAGGAGGCGCAACCGCGCGACGGCCTCCGCGCGAAGAAACCTCGCAAGCAGCGGCCGACTCGACTGGGTCGCGCTTCATCTCCATGTCATAGCCCAGCTCGCGCTTGGCGGCCATCTTGCAGTCCTCGTCGGCGCTGTCGCAGGCATCCCAGGGAAGGGCCTCCCAGCCGCGGGCCTTGACGCATTCCGTCGCGCGCTGCACCTCGCGGCCGCACACATTCGGGGGGAGAACACCGGGGGTGGCGGGAGAGCTTTCAACGATAACTTGGGCCTCGCCACCAACAGAAAGTCTGCGATGGTTACAGTCTCTGGCCAGGCGGAGGGCAGGACCACACAGCTGCTCCGTGGTGGCTCTCTTCTTGTTGCATCGTTTGCGGCCACAAGGGTCCGTGGGGAAACCGGCATCAGGCGGTGCCTGACCTCTCTTCTTGCTGCACCGTTTGCGGCCACAAGGATCCGAGGGGAAACCGGCAACAGGTGCCTGACGTCTCTTCTTGCTGCATCGTTTGCGGCCACAAGGATCCGTGGGGAAATCATCGGGTGCCTGGCCTCTCGCCTCGAGCGATATTTGGCAGTGCTCCTCGACTGAGCGCATGTGGCTGCCACAGGGGTCGGTAGGGAATGGGCTTTCAGGGCTGGGTTCGCGCAGACACATGGTGGCGCGCTTCTGAGCTGCGGTGCACTCGTCTGCGGAGAACGAGTCGTCTATGCTTCTGGCGACCAAGCCGCATTGTTCATCGGCAAGGGCATGAACACGACCGCACGGGTCAGTGGGAAACGGGTCTTGCGAGAGGCTTCTCGAGCACATGACATCCGCAAACCGGCGGGCATGGCCGCATGCGTTGTCGGCGTATGGCGACGCCTCCTCAGCAGCCTGCCAGCCTCGCGGGGCGACGCAATTGGATTCAGCTCCGGGCAGCACCTGTACGGTTGCGGCAGCATCTTCGCAGTGGCACGAGCTCTTGGCCGAGGAGCAGACACAAGAACGGACATCCAGCTGCTTCTGCGCATTTTTTGTCAGTTGACATTGTTGGGGTTCATATTTTGTGTAAGTGGAGCTCACCTGCTCAGCAGCCAGAACGGCGGTGGTAATCGCCGTAGCGATGAGGATAGAAAACTTCATGATGATGATATGGGTTTCTTGTATGGTATTGTAGGAATGCGATGGGAAGAAAGGATCAACAGGGACTTGGAACTTGAAGGAAGTGATGATCTATTTGGTTTACTATTTGAGGGAAGGATCTTCCCGGTAATTATATTATTTCGATCGAGTAGGGCGACAAACATCGCAGCTCCTGGCTGAACCCAAACAAGGCTGGTACCGAAGGCGCTTACTGTGGGTTGACCTCTTTTGTTCAACAGAGCGAGGTGGCTCGCAGCCTGGTCACATTCTCCGCGACCCGAACGGAGAGAAACCGCCCTGGGGCTATGAGCTGAACGAGGAGCTGGGAAATGCGCAATGTCTCCAGGTAGGGCGACGGGCATGAACCTTCGTTTAGATTTCGCCGTTGGGGTCAGCGCCGGTCATAGGCTTGGGTGGGTGCGGATATTGATCAAGACGATTATGCTTAGAATCCTACCGTGGCTGCCGGAATCCTACAAGGTGACTGCATGGGTCAAAATTCCACCAGCGCGGCATCATCCCAGCCTCGGAACCACAGCTGTGAGCTAAGGCTGCAGGATTCAGGCCACCTATCGCGCGAACCCATATCTGGGGTCAGCATGGTGTTTCTGCTTTGCCATGCTCGCTCTCCACATGGGAGGCCTACATTTAGCTCATGTCGATCCATCGGCGATGACGGTGGCCAATGACGTTGACTGAATAGCTTCTAGAACCCATAAATACAGCCGAACTGGTGGTGCAGCGACCAGCGCGGCATCGCACCTTTTAGGAATGCCCCGATTTCCCGTCGTTCGCACATGGCCTTTCTCGTGGCCTTGCTTATTTCGCATAGCGCGTCGCCCCAGCGCCACGATTTGTTGGCAGCACATGTTTTGCCCGATCCCTTTTCCAAGATGTCTGTCAATCAAGTAAGCTAAACGAGAGCGCCACATGATTGTGTCGTGCGGGGCGCGTCGGCAGTCATATTACCTGTTGCCAGGGTGAGCTGTCGCTTTCGGCGTACCTGAAGGCTGGTAGCTGAGTAGGGAGCTTGCACAGCTGAGGCGGGCGCTCCCGAGAGTGCAACATTGAGGTGCAACATTGGGGTGCAACATTGGGAGAGTCGGATTTCGTAGAACACTGGGTGTGCACAGATGGTGATATCTAGAGTTTTGTGGTAGAAGTTGGTGTCGCTCGTTGTCTGCGCCAAACGCGCGGCAGCTGGCAGCTCACAGCTGGCAGCTGGCGCGACCGTTTGATTCGTGCGCCTTAGCTCAATACCTAAATAATCGAGAGCTTCATTCTTCTTCCCTGCGCTTAAGTCTCCGAACAACAACTTCTTTCTGATCATAGTACGCAGGAAAAAGATATTTGCGCCTCTTTTCGCAGTGAAAATCCCTCTAGCAATCATCTTCACCAAGCTGCGAACAGCCCAGCATCATGGCTTCCCACATCGATGAGGAGGACCCTGCTGCGTATCGTGAGAGGCGCCAGAACAAGATTTGGAAGCTTGGCGATGCTTTTAAATTGATGCGAGCAGATTTCGCAGCAGCTGGGATGACTGCAGAAAACAGACGCTCTTACTCTGATCCTGGCTATGCACTGAAGCGGACATACAACTCGGTCATACTCTACGTGAAGTATATACTAGCGTCTGATCACGCAACACCTGCGCGAAGGATCAAAGACCTCGGCAATGACATAAAGAAAGACCTTGCCTTAGCTAAGGATGAGTTGCTTGCGGCCGGAGCTGGCGATCTCGTGTTCCAGAAGCTCCTGCCACAGCATTGTAAGGTTCTAGCTCTAAAGTACAGTAGTCCACATGGCGTTATTGACAAAGACGTCGAATCACTTATAAAGGACTGCCAAGCGCATTATCTGCTCGATCCCAGAGGTGAAAAGGCAATCGAAGATGTTCGGAGCGAAGAAAATGGTACGTTGATGGGAGCGTGGCTGTCCTATTCCAACGGTCGGGTACTAGCCGATGTTCCTGACACACCTTGGCCGGAAGGATTCTACCACCTCCAATAAGCGACTACAGCGGCTAACATGCATTACAGATCCTTCTACGCCCCGCCCCAAGAAGGATGCCACTCCTCCTGCGATCAAGCCCGAGCCCGTTGTCGATGATTGCGACCCCGGCGCAGGAGTCGACGCCCGCTTGACGAACCCTCGTGGCGAGATCGAGGACCCTGTGGCGGCCCGCCACGAGGCATGCGATGGCGCATCCAACGCAGCTCCTGCCAGCGGCGAGGCGGACGACGAACTGTCTGGGGCTGGTGAAACCGTCGCTGAAGCAGCTGAAGCAGCTGAAGCCCAGGAGGATTCGAACACGAGGCGGTCGCCTGGGAGCAAGAGGGGCCGCAGCTGCACCCTGGCCGGCAGCGATGAGGAGGAGCCTGCAAAGCGCCAGCGAGTGATTGATAGTGAGGGCATCGATGAGGACAGTGACGAGAATTAATTGACAAAGTGCGACGGGTTTTCGACTTTGTTTACACAGCACGGGAGCGAAAAGGCACTGCTCGGGAATTTTTGCCTGGCTAGTTAGTTACGACTGAGATTTGGGGACAGACAACTTAGAGGTTTTCTTTGGAGAATTTTCACGGTTACCAGATATTTTGCGATCAAGATCGATCTTGGAGAAGAATAATGCAGACAAGATGCCTTCACACCCGCAGCAGCCCATTGTGGCGCCCAGTGACCTGCGCAGGCGGATTGCGTGACGGTGATTGGCTCCTGCAGGATGAATCATTCTGCGTCATCCCCGAAAATCCCCACCAGCTATAGTGAACTCTGCAAAAACGGCAGTATTTATGCATAAAATATGCCAAAAATGAATCATGACATGTTCACGAAGTGTAATTATGAGTTTTGTTTTATGCATGCATTTTGTTTGATCATGGTCTCTTGTGGTGCATTGGGAAGCGCCACGGATGAATCACTTTCGACAGTCGATGTCTGGTAAGAAACATCTGCCGAGGCAGACCGGGCGCAACTATTATAAAAGCCAGCAAATTCATTCGCAAAATAAACGCAACGAGGACGATAGCACTGATAGTAAGAACAAAGTCGCTCGTTTTTGCAAATACGAAAAAAAAACCAAACCGACTGCATTGATCACGATGGGGGCCTGAGTTTCTCACGGCGGGCACAGTTGTCACGATACAAGCGCCAAGGCCGTCAGACGATGATTGATCAAGAGAAAAAAAGAGAAACGAATTAATGAATGAACTTGATATATAAAAAAAAATGTACATCCCGCCAAAAAATGTCCTCCAGTGAGAAACAATACTAAAGAAGCTTACTTCCCCTCCACCAATCCAGGGTTTGCCAATCTCAACATCTCCTTCAGAGCGGCCGTCTCGGCCTCCTGCTTCGCGAGGCGGAGGCGCAGCTCGTCGCGCTCCCGCTTCACGTCGGTGACCTCGAGCTCGAGCTCCGAAATGCGATCGAGCTTCTTCTGCCTGTACTTTTGCGCGGCGACCTTGTTGCGCTGCCTTTTCAGGACCAGCTCCGGGTCGACGTGTTTGCGGCGCGCGCTGGTACGTGGGTAGGCGGGAAAGGTCGAGGTCGTTGCCGGCGCCGGCCCCGTGGCAGCGGCGTGCGCCCCGCGACGCCCCGACCGTGACTGGCTGTCAAACATGCCGAAGCCAGACCAATCGGCCGAGGGAATCATAGGTTGTGGTGCAGGCGCGGGCGCGGGCGCGAGAGCAGGTAGATCAGGGATGGCGGTGAACGCGGTGAGGGCATCAGCAGCAGCGGTAGTGATGGCCTGCTGCATGTCCTCATCTAACGTCCAGTCGAGGTCGGCCAGTTCGGGGCTGGCGTCCAAGAAGACGTCATCCGGCGGCGACCACCATGAGGGGTCGTCGAGGTCGGCAAGCGGATCCGGGTTGGTGAATGGTTCGTAGGCTGCTCCAGCATCGTCTCTCCAGGCAGACCGAGAAAGGTTCCCGGTGTGATGCCCTTCAAAGGAGGAGGAGCTGGCGGGAGGCGCAGGCGCTGGCGGCGGCTGCAGATCCCATGGTTTCAAGTTGTGATTGGCCTCTTGCGCGAGGCCAGGCTACTGGTAAAGTACAAAAGGTAGAGGGGTGGTTGGTGAAGAAGAAGAAGAAACGAAAAAAAAAAGAGAGTTGCGAATTGGCCGTTCTTTAATAAGCTGCCCCTCGGTGTCCCCGTTGCATTACCAGGCGGAGCCATGGTGCACAACCAGCCTGATCGCCCGAATAGGAAAGGATCGCGTCTCTCCGCGCTGCATAATTGGTCAATTGGCTCTTGTCCGCTACGTGTTTCACTCTGTGAGTCACATCTGCATAAAATAGTCTTAGCCCACTGTAACCAGCCCACTGGATGGTCGCTGTGCACAAAAACGACTGCAGCTCAATTGCTCAAGTTAGCTTGGCGCTTTCGCCCTCTGGTACATCTCCATCTCCGTCAGAATGGACCAGTCAGCTTCGTCGCAATGTCCTGTTGCAGATGTGGGTGAAAGACCACAACTCGCGATAGACATGTGTTTCGCGCCGTGTTGGAAAGCAAAGAACAACAATTACATCACTGATATGCGCTTCTATAAATATCACAACTCTCCAACCGTCAATCTTTGCCGATCGGACTGATAATCGCCCACGCAGCCACCTGTGACCTAGAGCCGCGGCACTGTTTCGCAAGGCTGCGCGGACCACGGCCGCTGTCCGATTGTCAGCGTTTTATTTGAATCGGGCAATGATCGTAGCTATTGCGTGCTGCATTGCCATACTGAGGGTCCCTATTTCAAAATGCAAGGTTGGAAATTTTGACGCGACCTGCTTGGTTCCTCGCGGCGTCTTCATCAGTGGCTGGTCACCATTCCGTACTGGTCTATTTTTGGCCGTTCCGCGACCATTTCGGCCACCTGTAACAGGCTTGCGCCATTCCGCCATCTGCTGCATATTATTAATCTCGCGACTTGCAACAGTGGGCTCTTCGGTGCTTGACTCTTTCTGTACTAGATGCGTACGGGGCGAAACGGTCAGCTTCGGGGCAGGATCGAGACGGCGATGCTAAAAATCCTTTCGCCGTTCTCAAGACAGCAACGTCCGCAAATTTAGGCTAATAGTCTTTAAAATGACCAGAACCGGTTAGTTTATCGTGGAGCTGCGCGACAACGGCAGTTGCATGAGGGCTGGTTTGCCAGCTACATGTTGTACCCAAAAATGGCGCTGGAGATGACTGCACATTCGCCGAAAAACGCCAGCCAGAATATTAAAAAAAAAAAGGGCCGTTTGGCATGGCCACTTGATCAGTCCCCCTCCTTCTAATTTAAGCAAGAGCCGATTTATTAATCCAATACACACAAAAATTGGAGATGCCATGGAGATGCACTAAGCTTACGGTCGCAGTCCAGCCACTAGGACGACTTGGCAGGGCGGGATGCTGGCCAAACCCATACATTCGAGTGCCGACATGACGTTCCATCCTGGAGGACATAGGATGATCAGCTCTGGAGGCAGAGCGGAATTGATGTTCAGACCAATGTCTCGAAATATAAAGGTCGCTGATACGCGTCGCAACATCTACCGTGCTTGGGGCATCTGTACTCGTTCTATTCTTGTTGCTTAGTCTCAGCTAGTCACGATGCTTTCAAAACTCTTTTCAACTGCTTTGCTGGCCGTCACGGCGCTGCAGAGCCATGTTTCCGCCAGCTCCGTGGATGTCGTGCCTCGCGCGGCGGCCATTGCCCACGACGGACCCCAGGTCGTTGTCGACCAGGCCGGCGTCTATATGCGCGTCACCCGTCTGCACGACGGCAGCCTCCTCGGCGGCTACGGTGCCGGCGACGGGCCCAACAAGGTGCTTCGCGTGTCCAAGTCCACCGACGAGGGCGCCTCGTGGCACGTCATTGGCACCGTGGACAGCCAGCCCGCGGCCCAGCACGACATGGACAACGCCTTCCCGCTCCAGCTACCCAGCGGCCGCATCGTCTTTGCGTTCCGCAACCACGACCTGGATGGCAACCGGAAGCCCACCTACTTCCGCCTCACCGTCTGCTACTCGGATGACGGCGGTGTCAACTGGAAGTACCTCTCCCAGATCGACGAGCGCCCCAAGAACGGCGTCAACGGTCTGTGGGAGCCGTTCCTACGAAATGCCCGAGATGGCTCGCTGCAGGCGTACTACTCTTCGGAAAATAGCGGCGGTGACCAGGACAACTTGATGAGAATCTCGCACGATGGTGGCAAGACGTGGTCCGGACCTCGCCCTG
>PHFE01000051.1:447511-467044 GCA_002796755.1 Paracorniculantispora psalliotae | reverse complement strand
CAACAACGGCAGACTCATGTAAATAACCCCCCCCCCCCCCAAACGAACATTGAAATCAGACTGACCTCTTTCAGCTGCGTCTTCGAAAACACGGAAGCAGGCTACTTCACCGTCGACGCCGTCTACTCGGACGACGACGGCCTCAATTGGCACCAGGGCGACCGCCAGCGCATCTACACGGCCGCCAACCGTCACGAGGCCGGCGCGCCGCAAGTCATCAACGTGGGCGGCACGATCGTCGTCGACTTCATGACCAACGAGAACACCAACACGCCCCAGCTCGACGGCGGCCAGATGAAGGTCGTCACGAGCACCAACGGCGGCCAGAGCTGGAGCGGCGCCACCGTGACGGGCGACACGGGCTCGCACTGGCCCGGCATGGTTGCGCTGAACAATAATGAATTCCTGGCTCTGTACGCTCAGAACGGCCACGGCCTGGTCTCGCAAAAGTACCGTGTTTAGGCTGCGCGAGAGCAGGCTCGCGGCTGAGCACTCCTCACTCAAGCTACCCTAAATAGAATTAAATGATTTACGAAGCTTTTGCCGTTTTCCAATATATCCGTTTTGTCGTAGAAAATTTCATATCAATGTTGCAAAGACCCCACAGCTGGCTGTTGTTGGTATAGTTGACGCCGTTTGCTCTGGGGAGCTGCCGCCGTTTGCTAGAAAAGGTCTTTTCACTTCCTCACGAGCGAGCATCCTTCTCTTTCCATCGTCATCACTTTTGCTTCTTCAATTACTTTAATAGCACGATGCCAGCAGTGAAGGCCGAAACAGATTCCAAGAAGCGGGTTTGGATGACCATTTCCGCAAGCGAGGATAGCTCGGAGGACTCGCCTGACGATGAGCCACTCCCAAAAACCAGAACACGGCACAAAAATAAGCCTGTTGGCAAAACTGAGGAGACTTCACCAAAAGAAACGGGCTTGCAACCATTCCAAAGCATGATGAAAGAGTAGGCGAAATTTTGCAAGCGAGATTCGCAGGTCTCTAACGAATCATAGGTCGTTCAACAACCCGAAGCTCTCCGACATTACCATCTTCTTGAACGGCTTCAGCTTTCCGGCCCATAGCTTTGTCTTGGCTGCCCAGAGTACCCTTTTCAAAGATACATTGAGTCAAGCACGCCAGAAAAAGGGAGCTGTAAAAGAATTTCGCTACGACCGAGACTATCGCAATGCAACCGCTTACTGGCGCATGTTCGAATACATGTACAAAGGCGATTACTCAGTCAAGAGTCAAGCTAAAAAAACAATGACTGGTAAATATGCACACCCTTACTAAAAGAAAATCATAATGGAGCTTTCTAATACCCTCAGAAGATGATACTACTTTCCTGCACCGGCATTCGCGTGTTTATGTTCTCGCCGAAGAATTCGGAATCGATGGCCTTAAGCAAATGGCAACGGACCGATTCGTCGCTTGCGCCAAAGAGCACCCCGCGAATCAAATTTTGATCGACTGCGCAAGCTTTGTTTTTGGGAAAACCAAAGTTAAACAGAACATGTTGCGGAAGGCGGTCATGGAGATTGTCCACAAGAATGTGCATGATTTCTGGAAGATTAAAGCCTTCCGGATTCTTCTTCACAAAGGAAGTGACTTTTCCGTTGAATTTGTGGCAAAGTTACTCGGAACAGAATGATTTGGATTGCAATAAAAAGTGTACGCGTGATACTGAAGACAGAAAACCGATTGCGGGAGATGTTCAAAGCAGATGAGCTACCAGAAGAACGTGGGTCTAGTTAAGCCAGATTGTTTTAAAAGAGATGTGCAAATAAAAAAATTATGTAATTATAAAACTGGCATGATAAAAGGTACCAAGCCGTTGTTGGATCCCAGACGGTTGGCGGTTGGCCGAAGGTTGACGAGGCATCTCCTAAGCTGCCGCTTCAGCGATCAAGACAATACATGGAAGGGTCAATGGATCAACCACAGTCTATTTTCACACGAAACCTATCTTGGAACGACAATGATGACTTCTCTTTATTTCGCTACTTATATTTCAGGCTGAGACCCGTTCTTGATGCGACATCGGCCACGATGGGGCAAGGTGGTCACGACGGGGGCCAAGATGCCTCGGCTGCCAAGATGCAACCCGGTGATTGCCTTCTTTGTCCAATCTGGCCTGAGCGCGCTTGTAGTAATATATCGATTTTTTTGCCGCAAAAGCCACGATTCAGACGTTACAGCACTTTGGAATGCATCAAGGCTGCGTAGCCGCCTCCACATCAAGGCTCGCTCGCCCATGGGCGCGTTCTCGACCGCTGAAATACAACTTGCTGACGAGAGCTGGGGGCCTGAGCGCATTCGGCACATTCATCGGCAGAGCGCCACATCGGTATTAATCGGTC
Organism: Paracorniculantispora psalliotae; assembly: GCA_002796755.1. Lineage (NCBI taxonomy): Eukaryota > Fungi > Ascomycota > Sordariomycetes > Hypocreales > Cordycipitaceae > Paracorniculantispora > Paracorniculantispora psalliotae. The sequence continues at coordinate 464,693 of PHFE01000051.1, read as the reverse complement.
GGTAACTAAGCGGTCATTTATTTGACATCATCTGTGACGATGATCCACGTAGCCACTTGGTGGGTTGGTCGTATGACTTGGGGACGGACTTGGCGACTCCTAATAATGCATGTTTATGGCGACTTTGCTGATCAGGTTGATTTCTCGGGGTAGATCGCAATACAAGATTTCGGCTTGTTCCATTAATTATCGATAATCTTCCTTGTGCGTCTGGCAGTAATGCCTGGCTGGTTCATCGCTACCTACTGCTGCGACGAGCATGAGTTAGAGCCGGACTCTTCATTCACGCGCGTAATTGTAGTGCCATAGAAGTGAACACAAAACAATTTACAATGTCTGTCTTCCATAATAATTCCTACGAGCTACATGTTTATTTCACAGTAGTGGTGCATTTTATATAAGAAACGGTCGCTGTGTTATTCAGCTATGTAACCTTTTCATTGAAAACTGGCAAAATATGCCGATTATGTACTTGCTCTGAGTACGCAGGCAAGGATAGACTCATTGTTCATTCGTTCAGTGCCTATTAGATCCGATTACTCCAAGTGGTGCGCCGGGAAGGCGCGCTTTCTAGGCTTGCACCTCCGCTACCACATGGCCAACTGGTCTTTCAGACTCATGCACTGTTCGGCAAGCAAATCACGCTCTCTTTGCAGGGCAGTAATGGTGGCGGTCTCGTAGCTGGCCAAGTCATCGTTGATTATTTTTGAGGCATTCTCAATCGCGATCCTCACGGCGCCAATGACCCGCTCAAAGACTTTTGGGTCAGGTTCAAGTCTCGTCCATATCTCATTGAGACCTTCCAGTTCCTGAAACGTCCGTGGAAAATCTCCTGGCATTGTGGGCGCGTTTCATTCGATCCGGAATTTCCCGGATGAAGAATATGTTTATGGAGGATCATCCGTTTGTTTGCATGACACCAACCTGTAGGTACCTACCTAGGCATCAAACGCTGCCGGACCAGCAACCCACCACGACCGGCGGACCGTCGACACTCCCACAAGCCAGGTTTTTACTATGGTAATCTTTGGCCGCGAGTAAATGGCACCGAGTTTAGGTGTCGCACGCTGTCTTGTCTCAAGTATTTGCCCATCGAATTACTCAAAAGCCTTGCCGCGGGTGAGCCACCGGCCTCGACACAAATCCGCTGGTATAGGTGGGCACCATCCAATGTTGTAATAGGGTTGCTGGCGCGGAGGCATGTGCCATACATCACGTTTGCAGCGTATGCAAGTCAGTGCTGATCTATTTGCAACCAGGCCTAGTAAATTCGAAAGTTCAATCCGCCAATATAAAATCGACCTGGCTATTCCTACGGCGAAGCAGCACGTTTGGCACTAAACTTGCCTAGTCCGCGCCACAGCGCCCGTTGTCCGTCCATCCCAATCAGGCATGTCCGACAAGCTCGTTGCCGTCAACTTCCCCTCTCAACGACTTTTCCATCTAGCAGAAGAAATTCGCCCCCAAACAACAAAGTACTATTAATTTACCAAAATGTCCGATATCAGCATTTACAACGTCAGCGTGGGCGTGTTTACAAGAGGCACTATAGTCCTCATCGATCTGCTCAAGAAAGCCACCCAACACGGCGATGCCGATAGTTTCCCTTCCGCCACCCTCATTGAGGACATGAAACCCTTAAGCTTCCACGTTCAGTCTGTCTGGAACACCGCCAACCGGTCGCTGAAGAGATTCGGCATCGCGGACACGGAGGATTGGGAGGACGAAAACCCGGTGACCATGGCCGAGCTTATTGAGCGCGCTGAGCGGCTGAAGGCGTTTCTAGACGCCATCGACCCGGCGGCGCTGGAAGGCAAGGACAAGATGGAAATGAAGGTCATGGGCGAAATGGGCACGGGAAAGCTTTTCATTTTGTCGCTGGGCATGCCCAACTTCTTTTTCCACCTGCAGACCGTGTACTCCATTCTGCGCATGAAGGGCGTGCCGCTTGGCAAAGAAGATTACTTGGGGCCTTGGAATGATGCTTGGGCAAATTAAATGCTTCGCTTCACTAAAATGTCGGAATTTACTAAAAATAGGACAGAAAAGGAAGTTTACCCAAGCTTATCTGTACCACGTGAACCGGGGTAGCACTTGTTGGGCGAAATATGTCATTGTATTCCACGGCAGCGTGTCTCGCGAGTTCAACGTTGTAGTATCCTATGACGTCGGAGTCACATTTTTAACCGCTCAGGCTCGACCAGTTGTGGCCTCAATAACGGAAGAAATTCCGGTGAGCCAAGATGCCGTCAATTTGCAGGTCTGTGTCGGGGATCGCCCGTGACACATCGGGTCGTAGCGGTGAGGCGAGAAACCACTCCGCGTTGTGTGAGACTTCAAGGGATCCAGGTTGAAGTATTGATCTGATGGGGGGGCAAGACGAAGAGAAATTTAGCCTCACAAAATTCGACGGAACCCCGCGAGTAATGAGCTGCTTGTACATAGCCTGTGTGTATAAAGACGGCTCGCCACTGCCACGATTCCTCGATCGAGTTTGCCCCAGTATTGTAATATCAGTCTTCTTCATCAATTGCAACTGCAATGCCACACGCAATAGTTCCCCCCGATTTAGACGCAGCAGAGACCACAAAACCCTATGTGCTCATTGAAGTTCAAATTTCCGTCCCGAGCGGCAAGACCAAGCAGATGCTCACACACGAACTCTTTTCCTGGCATTTTGGCGCCAACGCCATTTGCAAAGTGACTCGTTGCCGACTCGACGGCGCGCAACCTTTCATGAACAACGTCAACGCCGTTGAGATGGTGCTCGAGTTCTCGGACGAGGACGCGGCGGGCAGGTACTATGACGAGACGATGCCAAAGCTCGAGGCATCTGGTTACATACTGAGGACTGTGAACTCGTTTCGAAGGGATGAAGGCGAGCAATAAGATGTGTCGAGTGGGAAGTGCTGAGCTTTTGTATCTATTTTTTGGTAGCAAGCTTTAACCTAATCAACCTCCCTTTCGTTGTCTAGCACGCTCACAACTAACATAGCCTGCAACTAGTCATCACCCGTATCGCTGTCAGCATGTAGACTAATTAGCAATGGTACGTTAATTTTCACACTATGTGGGAAGCTGTACTAAAGGCGTTTTCGTGCGACTCGCTAGCGTTCCGTAAGTTGCACAACAGATGTCAGCTGCGCAAATACGCGCCTCTCTTCACAGAGTAGCAGCAATTCTGCTGCTGGTTGTTCTCTGAATCACAGTGATGCTTGGCAGAAATCTGTCCATAACTGTAAGGTATTCCAAAGAGATGCACACGGTCACAGCCGATTCGATGCAAATATTAAGCCAGTCTCTGCCGCTTCTCTCATCTGCTCTTGAACAATAGCAAATACAACCTCTACCAACCAGCATCAAAATAGCTGAGAAAATTACCCCTTCACATCCTCCCTGACTAGCCATCGTCCTCGTCAACGATCGTCAAGCAAAATGATCTGGGTCACCTACGTCGACGTCTGGATCCGCTGCGACGAGTCCCCCAGGGCCAAGGCCGAAAAGGACAGGCTCAAGCACTGGTACAATGCTTGGCTAGCAACAGAAACGGGAAGCAAGATCACCGGCACGGTGTTCATCAACGACCACCCCATGCCGCCGCGCCAGTCGGACATGTGGATGCTCGTGGAGGGTGAGAGCGGGAGTGAGGCAGAGGGACGTGCGCATACAATCAGGAAATATTTTATAGACGCAGGCTATGTGGCTACCCTTGACTATCCCAGTAATGTTATGCAGCTTCCAGCCATCAGAATCTGGTAAGAGCAATAATACGGCGGGATAGTACAGAGCCTGTATCTATCAGCGATAGACACTAGATAGCGACCGGTTGCCTCGCGTGGCACAGCTTTTAAGCAAACATAGCTAGCACGAATTCCTCGTATCAATCAACCCTTAGTCTGTCCTGTGCTTACAGGTTCAATTTATTTGGCTCTCATTTTACGTGACGCTGCACTGCAAGAGTTGTCAAGATGGACAGCGGTCCCGCCGGGGCTAGCAAACAATTCTAGGGAAACCCAAAGATCAAGGAAATCTAAAAATGAAGAAAATTAATAAAGATGCCATTCAATTCCCTGTTTTGCCTTAAAATCTTTGCGTCTTTCTACTGAGCGCCGTCTTGCTTGGGTTGTCCGGGGCAACCCCACCCAAAAGTAAACAAGTGCCGCGCGAATGGGGCCTATGCAATGCATCAGCAGCCCACTATGGAGGCGCATTGCGTTTGTGTACAACAAAGTACCGATTTCAATTAACGGACGCGCCATCATCAACATTTCAGACTCTTCAGCAAACCACCCCCGATAGCTTGGAGCAGTCCGCGCACTCGCAAACCGAATTCCCCGACCGCGAGCCATTGCTCTGATATCGCACCGCGACAACAACAACAGCCACCTGCGCATCCGCGCCGCGTCGCCATCATGGAAACATCAGAAAACCAGGTTCGTGCTTCTGGCAGCGGCACAAGATTGAGATGCTAACCGTTGACAGCCTAACCGGGCTTCTAGAATTAGCCGGCTACCTGGCCCTTCCGCACCTTCTGGCCTCTCCGAATTGAGCGAGTCCCAGCACAACACACGCATCCAGTCTGCCATTCCGGCTCCTGGCGGCCTCAAAGCGCTGAAGCGCGAGATCCCCCAGCCGGCCACTCAGCCAGAGCCGAAGCGCAAGGCGCTGGCAGAGCGCGCCGCCGAATACCCTCCAAAGGCTTCGCATAGTTATGCGACGAGAAACGCCGTCAAGGGCCAGACACTGACGAGTGTATCTTCAGTGAGTTGGTCGTATATAAACCACGAGTATCTATACTAATTGACTCAGCTGAAATCGTCCTACCGACAGCCGTCTGCTGGTCCAGCACCGTCTTTGTCTAGTTTTGCAAAGAGCTTTGGCCCACGAGATCGACCGACCACCAAGCCGAACTCGATACGCCCTCCGACAGCACGGTCAAAGAGCCAGGCACCACGACCCAAGACCTCTCACGGCCACCGCGATGAAGACCTATTCGATCAATCAACGGTCACAAATGGTATGAGCCTCCGATCAGACATGCCCAGAGCCCAAGAATTGCCCCAGCACACGTACAAGAGACCCGCCAGCGCAATGGCACGCCCCCGCCACATGAGAGAGAGTTCTCTTTCCCGAGCATTTGACACCCTCACCATTCAAGATTCACTAGCCGGTCGAGTGACGCCTCCGCCATCAAGCCACTCTACCGCAGAAGATGTCTAGGAGATATCCCCCAGAGTCATGGCTCAGATTCGCCAAGTGGACAAGTGCATTGCCGACATCAAAACAGCCGCCTCCCCGACCAAATCTCCATCACCCCGAAAATATTTAAACAAGTTCTCTGATCTAACTGATTTTGCAGTGTGGGACGTTGACGGCCGAGTCGGAGACATGGAATCGCAGTTTAAAGAATTGAAAGACATGGTGAACAGCACCTTGACGCAGAAGAAGGGACACGACGATGCCCTCGAGTTGGCTAAGACGCGAGGTGGGTACAAAGGTGAATAGCGGCGGCAAGAACTGACTCTCCTAGTGAATGAACTCGAAACCGATCGTCAAAGGCTTGCAGAGCGAGGCGAGTTTCTACGTGCCGAACTTGAGAATGCCAGAGAAGAAGGTCACTCTTTGCGACGGCAGCTTGATGAGGCGCAGTGGAAGACTCAGCGCGAAATCGATCAGCTCAACCGCGACCATTCTCGAACGATAGACGACTTATCCCGTGAGCACCGAACTGCTGTGGAGGATCTCGGCCGCGAGTTAGACCTCCTGAAAGACCAAGAGACGAAACAACATCAAGAGCGGCTTCATTCCCTGCAGCGAGACCACCAAAGGTCGCTCGAAGATGAGCGACAGCGTAAAGACCGCGAGATTCAAGATTTGCGATCGCGCATGGGAAACGAAGCACAAGACATGAACTTGAGCATGCAACGAAAAGAGCGGGATCTGCAAGACCTGCGCACCGAAAACGACAGCCTGCGCGATGAAATCGAGCGGCAGAAGGGCCTCAACGGCAGCCTGCAGTCCAACATTTCCGAGCTGTCTGCTGCCAACACAACTCTCGAAGCCAAACTCAATTCTGTCCGATCGCAGGTAGAATTTCTCGAGTCTGATAGCAAGGCTCAGTCTGACTCCTTTGCAAGCATGGAGGCCAGACTTCAAGAGGCCCTCCGCGTGGCCGAGGATGCTAAGCAGAAGCTCATCAAGGAAGAGACCGAGAGACGCGTCCTGTTCAACAAATACCAAGAGCTCAAGGGCAATATTCGCGTCATGTGTCGAGTGCGTCCTGCACTGGACGCTCTTGAGGAGGATCGTGCTGGCATGTCCTTCCCAGACGAGAAGACTTCGGCCGAGATTGTCCTCGCCGGGCCTGAAGAGCGTAGCAGCTTGGGTGTCGTTTCGCGCAAAAACTACCCCTTCGAGTTTGACCGCGTCTTCATGCCCGCCTCGCAGAATGACGAAGTTTTTGGTGAGATTTCCCAGCTTGTCCAGAGCGCTCTGGATGGCTACAATGTCTGCATTTTCTGCTACGGCCAGACCGGTTCTGGTAAGACGCACACAATGTCGTCCGACGACGGCATGATTCCTCGCGCGACGCACATGATTTATGACACAATCACGAAACTGAAGGAAAAGTCCTGGGAGTACACCATGGAGGGCTGCTTTGTCGAGGTGTACAACGAAGAGCTAAATGACCTGCTGGTACCCAACGAGCGCAGCGCGAAGAAACTTGAGATTCGCCACGACGAGGCGCGCAAGCAAACCACAATCATCAACTGCAAAACGGTCAGGTTGAGCTCTCCCGATGTAGTCGAGACGATGCTGAGCGAGGCGCAAAAGAACAGGTCAGTGGCAGCGACAAAGGCCAACGAACGCTCCTCGCGCTCGCACAGCATTTTCATCCTCAAGCTGGTGGGCAGGAACCTGGCCACCGGAGAGCAGTGCGAAGGCACGCTGAACCTGGTCGACCTGGCTGGTTCCGAGCGCCTGAAGCACTCGCAGGCTGAGGGTGATCGCATGAAGGAGACGCAGAACATCAATAAGAGTCTCAGCTGTCTGGGCGATGTAATTGAGGCGCTGGGTCGCGGGTCGGGCCACATCCCGTACCGCAACTCGAAGCTGACGCACCTCCTCCAGTACAGCCTTGGTGGTAACAGCAAGACTCTTATGTTTGTCATGGTGTCGCCTCTGGAGACGCATCTCAAAGAGACTCTGACAAGTTTGCGATTCGCAACCAAGGTAAATAGTCTCGTCATTTTGTTTTTATCAAGTGCGCGTGCTAACAAACATTAGGTGCATAACACACATATCGGAACGGCAAAGTCTACAAAGAAGATCAAGGGCAGTGAATAGTCCCCTTTAGCTACGACTTTGCTTTACATGTCTGTTTTTATATATTTATATGCGTCGTGTCGGCCACAAAATACTTATGATTGCATTTGGAAAAGATACCTTGGGAACTAGCGGGTTTGATTTGGTTTGGCCGTTTGGTTACGACCGGTTTTTGCATTGGAAGAGTTTATATTATACTAGCTGTGGTTTTTGTTCCGTGTACGCATGTTGCAAACAGAATTTATTACTGGAATGCCTAAACTGTGTCGTGGTGATTGCTTCGTGCAGGCAGCCGCTCCTGTCAGTGACGTCTGGCGGGGCTGCGACCCAGTTAGCGCCCGCAACTTGACAGCTTCATCTCCCACCTGCATCTTTTGTTGAAGCTTCCACCACGGCGGTTGTGCTGGCGGCGCACAAAAAGATACGAAAACTTAAAAGATACAGAATGTGGACACCTGGATTGTCATGATTTCGATTGCGCGACTGCACCCTTGAGCACCTTTCCGACCATCGCAAGCTATCGCCGTGCATCCGACAACTGCTCATCGCAGAGTGCAAAGCGCACACCATATACACACGCCATGACGAAGCAAGCGAGCGGCCTTAATGGCTCCATGTGGGCGCCTTTTAAGCAGAAACCACGCAGCGGTTCACCCTCGAAACATCGTCAGCCTCGGCAGCCTCCCGCACACGACAGTTCGCGATCGCGCTCCGTGCCGCCCGCGGCGTCCACCACGGCGACGACGCCTTCGATCCCCAATAGCACGCCCCTCGGCACGCGCACATCTACGACACTCTCCGGGGGGCTCACGCCGCCGCAGGCCCTGCATCGGTTCGAGCAAGCGTGTCAGCGTCTGCGGTGGAAGTTTCTCGATCTGGAGGCGGCATATAAACGCGCCCTCTCGCCCGAACAATGGGCGTTTACGCCCGAAGACGCGGAGCGCAACTTCAAAGTCGATTTCTACGAATTCTACGCCTGGATCGAGCAAGCGATCGTTCTACTCCTGCTCGTCTTTTCCGTGACGATCCCGCGCGAGCGCAGCTACAGCAGCCGCGCGACCGCGGACGGAGCGTCTTCCTCCCACGCGTACCACCATAACGTGCTGCGTGCGCTCGACGAGGACGGCAACCCGCTGCACGAGGTGCTCGGCAAGGGCCACGTGAACCAGGCGCTGTGGAAGGCGAAAGAGCTGCGGAACCGGTGGAAGGACGCGGCGGAGGGGAAAGAGACGCCGCCGTTGAAAATGTACGACTTGTCGTGGATCGTGACAGAGGTACTGCGCGGTCTGGAAGGCGGGTATGCGGTGGCGCGCAGCACGGTCGCGGCGGAAGAGATTGTCGTGGATGATAAGGAGGATGGCGGCGAGGGATGGGACTGGATGGTGGAAACGATGGACTGGGAGGCGTAGGGGTTGGGAGAGTACAGATTTTCATAGCGCGTCGAGCTTACAGATATCCAAACGGTCTTGGGGTTTTACATATCATATAAGCGAATGAGTTTACAGTCCTCCGAGAAGAATAGTATCGGCATGAAACTCGGTACACATTGGAGCGATCATCTAGATTCGGATGTTACGTCTTTTAAAACAGGTAAATGTTTATATTTATGAGAGAATGGTCAAAAACTAGTATATTACTTCTTTTCTGCATCTTCTTCTTACTATTATTTACATGATCAACACTTCTTTAGAATAAATTCCGCCGCCCTCTCCGCAATCGCATAAATCGTCGCCGTCAGGTGTCCGCTCAGCTGCGTTGGCACCACCGACGCATCCACGACGCGCACATTCGCTGTACCGTACACCTTCAACTTGTCATCCACCACGCCGCCTAGCTCCCGCGCCATCATCGCCGCCGTGCCCAGCGGGTGGTTGTTGGGCCCCACGGCGCCGGGCACAAACGTCCGCCAGTCCGCCTCGGACGGGTCCGCGGGCAGCTTGTCTGTTGACGGGTCGAGGTAGCCCGTGACGTGGCTGCGGATCTGGGTCGTGTTGAAAAAGGCGCGCACGGCTTTCCCGGCGGCGATGGTGGTGTCGAGATCGTAGTCGACGGCGAGAAACTGCGGATCAAGAGCGGCGGGCGTGTTGCCAGAGGAGATGTGAATGCTGCCGCGACTAAATGGCAGCAGGTTCCAGGCGGCGCCGGCGAGGGCACCGTCCTGCGCGGACTGCACGATTTCCACAATAGTGGCGTTCTTGTTGAAGATGACATCGTGCTGGATCGTCATCAGCGTCTCAATCGCAGACGCATCCAGCGCACCGCCGCTTCGATCGACGACGTCTTGCGCCCAGCGCTTGATCTGGCTCTTCGCCGCCGCCGCCGTCTGCGCCACCGCCGCTTCGTCGCCAAACAGATCCCGCGCCGTCAGGAACGTCGAGTAGGGCGTGTACCCGTCGGCGGCAAAGTCGCTCTTGTACACGTACGCAATCAGCGGGTTATCGACCAAGTTCTCGCCGACGCCGGGCAGGTCCACGACCACGGGGATATCAAGGGCCGTGAGGCGCGCCGCCTGGCCGATGCCGCTGCTCTCCAGGATGAGGGGCGTCGTGAGCGCGCCCGCCGCGAGGATGACCTGTTTCCTGACTCTGAGCTGCACCGTCTCGCCCTTTGCGCTGGTATACTCGACGCCCGACGCCCGCGCCTTCTCATTTTTACTTTTATTCTCATCCCAGAGAAGCCTGCTCACGGTGCCGTTGAGGAGCGCGAGATTGGCCCGCTGGTCACGGATCGGCCAGTAAAACGCCGAGGCGGCGTCCCAGCGCGTGTTGGTGGCGGCGTCGACTGTCTGCGGCCAGACGTCGAATCCTCTTACAGAGCCGGCGTTGACGTCGTGAATCGTGGGCACGCCAAGCGACGCCCACGCGTCGACGGTGGCCTGGTGCCACGAGCCGTTGAGCAGCTTTGGGTTGAAACAGGTGTGAATATCGCCTCCAGTACCGTGCGCGTCAGTGTCAAACGTCGCGCCGGCATCGACCTGCCACTCCTCGGGAGCGACGAAGCCTTCGAGCTTCTTGTAGTACTTGAGCATCGTCTCCCAGTTCCAGCCCTTGTTTCCCAGCTGCTCCCACGCGTCAAATTCAGGGCGGTCGCCTCTGAGATACGTCATGCCTGTTTATGTCAATAAGATAGTCCTACAGCTTTAGGGCACCTTGGTTTTTCAACGCACCATTGATGAGACTGGTGCCGCCAATGCCTCGGCCAGAGACAAACGACAGCTCGCGATTATTGGCGTGTGGTTGCGCGACCGAAACATGCGGCTTGGCGAGATCAGTGCCCAGGATCTTCAGCCAGTCATTGGGAGACTTGACAATGGCATTGTCCCTCTCGTCTGAGCCCGGGTCGATGATGGCGACTGTCGTGTCCGCATCGCGCGAGAGTCGATTGGCCACCAAAAGGCCAGACGTGCCGCCTCCAACGACAATGTAGTCGACAGACTCGGCGACAGCCGTTGACAGCAAGAAACCCGCCGACGCCGCAGCCAGAAACTGCTGAGGAGCGTGCATGAGGCCGAAGGATTCACGTTGTCCACGAATTCGTCGTCACGTATGCAAGCAAGTTTAATGTTCTAGAACTGCAAAAGGATGGACATTGAATAAATAATTACCGACCGCTCGCGTTAGAGCCCCAAATCTGTGCGAGCAACTGTACGTCATTTGGCTTACCATGGAGTAAAGCTGGCGCTGAATATCGCCGAGACCCACAGCATTCTCAAGACAGCAGTCGCCGAGGCCCAAAGATACGACGTTTTATAAATTCGCGGAGAAAACTACATGCGGATATTTCGGACAATTCATGGTGAAAGGTTTAGGCAGCCCCCGTCGGCGTATCAAAGTCGGCGTGTGTACTTGGAAGCGTGCAGTTGCCACTTTCAGTCTCCACGCAGTACAATCGCTGCCGTGTGATGGCTCGCCTGTTCAACAAGCCATTGGTAGGTGTATAGCCTCATAAATCAGACAAGAACAGGACGATGGATTTTTAGTATTATTCTTACTATTATTCTGGCTATTTTTACCATTATTTCAATTTTAATTTTTTTTGCCATTTTTCCTTCATTCGTTGTCTTGACGAGCGCCCGTGGTGGCTTTGCTTTGTCTCACCTCAGTCGTTCACGGCCTCTCATACAGAGTGACAACCTCGCCCGTGATGTGATTGCGACTCAGCCCCTGTCTCTGCCACAGCATGATCTTGCATCTTTTCTTCCTTCCACCTCTCAAGTAAACTCGTCCTTTTACTCTGTAAAGAAAGCTTCTGCGATGGGCAGGGCCGCAAAATACGAAATTGAATGCTACACCGTGAGCATTCACGACGATGACCTGGATACACATTTCACCGTTCGCCGTTACGGCAAAATATTCTATATTGAGATATTTCCCTCTGACTTTGTCAACTCGCCCGAAACCATGAAAAAGTACCTCGTCTATCGCACTCTCCTTCAATCGGGTGAGGAGGTCATTGACGACGTCGATGGCACCGAAGTCTACGACACGGACGTCTACGACTGGGTCATGTCGCCTTTCCAACAACTTCTCATTGACCTTGCGCCCCCGCCCGAGGGCACTCCCGAGGAAATCCGAGTGACTTTGCAGGAAAATCAGTTTCCTGAAATCCTTCATTTCCAGCTTCACGTCGAGGACGAACAGCTTCGACCACGCCGTATCTTGGGCCAGAGGCGGCCGATTTACCCCAGCTTCTGCCGTTTGGATAACAACGTTCTTGACGAGCTGGAGAAATGGACGGTAATCTTTGACCCGAGAAACATATTACTACGGTTCGATAAACCAGAAGACGCGCTTTTCAAACCTCCAAGAAAAGTTGTAATCGAAAACGAAACCATTGAATGCTTCTACAAACCATGCCACTCCGGTAATGACGCCACCAGAGAGCTGCAAACCTACCGCGCCATTGCCGAGGCTTGCCTTTACGACCGGGGTCTCAACCTCTGCCACGTCCACGGCATCGCCATGGACGACGACGGCTTCATACTCGGCATCCTCCTCTCCCACATCGACTGCCTCCCCGGCTTGGCGCTAGGTTTCATGGTCCACGCGGCCGACCCCGACGATCCGCCGCAGGAATTGCGCCGCGTGTGGATGCGGCAGATCGACGACGCCGTGGCGGCGCTACACGCGGTGGGCATCGTCTGGGGCGACGTCAAGCCGCACAACGTGCTCGTCGATACGGAGAACAACGCGTGGGTGACGGACTTTGGCTGCGGTTACACCGAAGGTTGGGTCGACAAGGAGCTGGCGGAAACGGTGGAGGGGGATCGGATGGGCTTGGCCAAGATTCGGAAGCTTCTCTTTCCGCAGGCGGATTAAATGTCACTGAAAACGGCATTTTTGACGTTGTCCGAGAATGTATACTCAGAATTATTTCGTTAGTTAGTTCCCGGGGGTGACTCTTTTGCCCTTGGTGCTAGAGCTGAGCCGCAACTCTGCTGTTGTGCTGTACTTGTGTATATCAGTGGATGCATGTAGTATTACTTGATCATTCCAGTTTCCTATTTCTTTGTTCGGTAATCCCAGAGTCAATATAACTAAGAAGTGATGAAATTCTAAAGGCTGACATTTCCATTCCGTTTGTTTCCGTAACGGACAAACGAGCAAGCGGCCAACTACCGGCTACCAGCATTCGAAAGATGTTATGCCAATCGATGCGGATGCCCGTGACACGATCATCATTTTGCTTTACGGAAGGAAGGCACGGATTCTCGGGCATGCGTCACTCTGTATCCAGCATGCGCCCCTTCTTGTACTGACTAGATATGAGACCGTTTGTGAGGACCAGAAAATACGGTAGTCATCGGAAAGGGGCATGGTATACAGCGAACGTCGGTGCGATTCGGCACGCACAAAAACCATTGGCACCATGGCGCAGTGCTAATCAGCAAACTGATTGGCTACAATCACATCACACCTGGAAGGTGTAGCCCCTTCATCAGTTCATGCAATCACACTATAAAGGCAGGATCCAGCATAAAGGTTAAGATGCATTCGTTATTTCATCCGTGATACTATTAACAATACTAATGTACGCGTAATATGTACAGATCCGCTGCTGAGCGTCGCCACCTATATCACATTTCCTCCGCCTCTAGTGGTGGCCGTTGAGCTTGAAGCCGGTCCTCCTCAACTTCTGGAAGACGCCCTCCGGGTCGTACGCCGCCGACACGCTCGCCAGCAGCGCCGTGTTCTCCGCGCCGTAGTGCGGGTACGGCTCCTCGTCGCGCCACGCGTAGTTGAGGTAGATCCAGGGGACCCAGGTGCCCATGTCGCGCTGCTTCTTGTTGACCGCGTGCATGAACTGCTGTGCAATCGGCAGCATCGCGTCCTGGTGCTCCGCCGTGTCGACGGTGATGGAGAAGAGCCAGTTGAGCTTGGGCCCATCGGCGACTACCGCCTCGAGGCCGAGGACGTTGCCGCCGAGCGCAGCGGCGTGCTTGACCATGGCGGGCGTGAGCGGCTGCAGCTCAATAAGCGTGCTGAACGTGGCGTTGGGCGCAGCGGCCTGGAGCTTGGGGATGAGCGCGTGGTGAAGCTCATCAATGGCGACGAGCGACTTAAAGCTGTGCTCGGCGGTGGCGGTAAACCAGTTGGCGTATTGTCCCAGAGGTGTAGGGCCGGTGAACTGGGGAATGATATCCTTCTCAGGCCCCGACGTCAAGGTGCTGCCAAGGTTAGGAATCGACAAGTACTCCTTAAAGGCAGGGCGGTTGGCCTCGCCATTGGCATTGGTGAGAATGGAGCGCAGCGCAAAGCCATCCTTGTTATCCCAAAACAGTGCGATAATGTTTTGGTCAGGCGAATTGTCTTCGGTGTTGTCTACAAAGTTCATGTAGGCGTTAAAGACGATGTCGCGATCCTTGAGATCGTACTGGGTGAAACCTCCCCAGAGCTGGGTACCAGGAATGGCGACTTGTCATGTTAGCTTCATTCAGCAAGTATTGTCGTCGTACATACTCTGGTCAATTCGTGTCACAAAGCCAAGATTGCCCGAGCCACCCTTCTGAGCCTTCCACAGATCGGCATTCTCGTTGGCATTGGCATTGACAACGGTTCCATTGGCAAGGACAATCTCCCAGTTGGCAACATTGTCGCAGGAGAATCCATGCCCGTTGCTGTGGAAGGAGTACTATACGGACCAGTCAACAGTGGCGTCCCCGAATCCTACTAGAGAAAAACTTACACCAGCGCCAGTAGTAAAGCCGCCAACACCGACGACAGATGTTCGCGCGCCGACCACGGTAACATTGTACGGGTTGAGCGCCTCGTAGACGGATCCCCAGCGGGCGCCAGGCTGAGTTACGGCGAGCCCCGTCTTCTCGTCATAGGTGGTCGCGTTCATGTAGCTAAAGTCAACGGTCACGCCATACTTGATACCGTTCGAGCCCTTCCAGGTCGAGTGGCCGCCCGAGCGGACGCCAAAAGGGCAGTCATGCTTGCTGATGGTGCGGGCAATCGCCTGTACGTCGGCAGTCGACTCGGGCAGCACCATGCACCAGGCGTGCTGGGCGGCATTGGCCGAGTAGTACGATTTGAGCTGCGCGTCGTAGACGTCGCTGCCGGGCAGGAACACTCTATCACGCAGTGAGTCCTGCGCTGCGAATTCGGCGCACTATCGTCGCTCAATTGGTGAGTTTCGTCCCATTATGTTGACTTGCAGGATAGGCGTAGCACCTACACATTGGCGGCCTTCAGTGGCCGTGGCTGTTGCAGCCAGCGCAGCTACAGAAGCAGCCACAGAAACCTTCATCCCGAAATACTGTCAAGGAACCGTTTCGAAATGCGAGCAGTAGTCCGTGCTACCGGGAACAACTCTGGATCGATCGCGCGCGGGCGGCGTTTATTTCTTATTTATTGCTGTCTCGCAAGCGGAGATCCATAGCGGCCCGGGCCTGGGCTAGGTTTTATTTCCTACAACGTCATTTCAATGAACGCCTACAGAAGCCCGGAGGCCGATGGGGCAAGCCCCGGCGATGGAGCACACCCTGTGGCGAATTAGGCGGCTTCAGTTGGCCAATTGCAGGAACTTTTGACCCAGTTAATCAAGCGAATGCGGGATATTGGGACTCGGGGGAAGTTGCTGGTTACAATGTGCTGGAAAGGAAGCTAGCAGACAGCTAGTGTGGAGTAATAACAGGCGGAACAATGGCGAGGAGGGTCGCTATCGAGTCAGCCAAGAGATTTTCAGAGTGAAAGTTGACTCGATGCGAGCTGCTACCGACCTTGGGCCACGCTCGTTCCAATTCTGGCTGGGTTGTCGACATGAACAGGCTGTCGTGGCTGGTGGCAATTTGTCTCGTCCGAAGATGGCCGGGGAATCTTTTGTATTCTCATCACCTAATGAGTCCCAGGATCCCGGATTGGGCCTAGTAGATGCAGGGCGCGCCAAATTTTGTGGCTTGCGGGACGGGACCGCGCCCGGAAATGAAGAATTGTGTTCTGATTAGTGTCCTTGCTGCCTGGTTTCTGGAGGGAACGGCTGCAGCTCACGCAGTTAGCTGCAGGTCAAGTTGTCAACCGACTAACAAGAGCGACCCAGATAAATTTATGGCAACACAGGGGTTGTCGGAGACTTACGAAAGGAGCTGGTGAGCAGTCACTGTTCTTCGAGGATCATGTTTGCAAGCAAAGCAGTGCTAATTAAGATGAGGCAAGCATCGATACTGTCAAAGGCGGAACAAGTGTCCGTCTTCTGTTAATTAAGGAAAATAGTGAGAGCTCCTTCTGGCGGCTAGGGCGTCCTGTACCTTCTGGCCCCTAAAGGTACTATACTAGTTATTGGACAATTTTGAGTAGACACACTCAATCGTCAGCTTTGGCCGTTACTTTTTCACAGCCATAGATCGCACCTACGAATTTTACTGTACCGGTCAAAATTTACAATATTGCCTGACTTCCTTTCTTATTAAAGCTACAGTCCTGCCCCAGGAGCAATCCCGGTGTTGCTCCCTGGATCTCAACCGAGATCCGCATAAGTTAGCGGCAAACTAGCGCGTAGATTGGTGGGAATTAGGCACTGCTACCCCTATACCTCGCTCCAAAGCAAAAGTACCAAGTCAGAGCAGCCTACAAGCCGCTACCGATTCTCCAGCCACAAAAGCTCATTGTGCCTCTCATTCAGACGACAAAAATGCTCTTACCAGCATTAATAGTGCTTTGGAAATACAGATTGAGCAGCATAGAGCGAGAAGCGCACAGTTGCTTGAAGAACCAAATGGGAAACCATAGCAGCTCGCTAAGGCCACGAGTCCGCTGGTAGTACATACTCAGGGTGGCTCAGGCTCGTCCAGTGTGATCTAGAGCCTACAACGGGCGGGCATGGCTGGCGGCCCCTATGGAAGAAGTGCGAACCTCCACAGCGCGGAAGAGCGGTGAGCTGCTAGAACTGTGCGCAATATATCACGATGGTAGAGTTCCATCAAGTAAAGTATTATTCTGCGCAAAAGTAGCTTCCTGTCTCCACATAGTATCATTGTCAGTCGTCCGCCTTGAATTACATTCACCCACTCAAATTCATATTGTAAACTCCTCCTCAAACGCTCAAAAAGGTCCAAAATACATAGGGGAGTATGTTATTACTAAGTTTATCGTTTAATATATTTTTCTTGTAACATCGGACTTTTTGGCGCCAGCGAAATATAACAATAGAGAGTGTACAGAGGAAGCTGCTTTCGCGCAGAATAATATAGACTAGTAGCTAACAGTTGGTATGCTAAGGTAAAGCTCTAACATTTCCTTGCTACAATTGTTGCACTTGTACATTGTTCTAGTGCATGCTGTGATGCTAGTCGAGATGGATGGTCCTCTGCTAGAGATATCTCCTCAACCTTGACAACATGCTCTAGTAGAGCAAT